>BMAO01006954.1:0-37289 GCA_019973975.1 Trichonephila clavata | reverse complement strand
AAGATGGATGAATGCAAGCGAAAAACGACCAAAAGCTCAACGAGATGAAAGCGAAAAACGCCCTCATGGAAAGGGAAAGAGATTTGATTCAAAAGGAAAAAGACGTGTTGAAAAAGGAACTTGACGAGTTGAAAACAAAAGAATATGAATGGAAAATAAAAGAATATGAGTTGAAAATAAAAGAATATGAATGGAAAACAAAAGAAAATGAGTTGAACGCTAAAGTACAAAACATGTCAGTTGAAAATAAAATATTGAAAGATTTGTTGCAAAGAAAAAGAGTGGACAGAATCTCTTCCAATACATGGCGTTGGAAAAACAATAATGTAAAAAGATTGGTTCGACCTCGTTCAGCCATCTCTCAACTTTCGAGTTCCCTAGTAAACCTTTGAAACTAAATCATGTAAGCTTCTCTAAAAAAAAAAAAAAAAAAAAAAAAAAAAAAAAAAATTTTTTTTTTTTTTTTTTTTTTTTTTTTTTTTTAGAGAGATTGGTTGTAAACTTTATTTGCTTCTGAAATATATTTCAACCCTTTTGCATCCTATCCTTTCCTTCCATTCATTTTCATGATACTTACATCCATTTATGACGTCATGAATTAAAACACAAAAGGTTCCTTCTTAGTACAAGTTTTCAAAGAGAGGCCCTCCAACGTTGGCACCTTCCTTCACCCAAAAAAAGGGGGACCGAGTCGACTCTTGTGTCGACTCGGTCCCCCTTTTTTCGGTTCAGTTCAATAGGTAGAGTTTCATATTTCAATGTTCACTACTCTGTACAGTTCAATGTTCCACATTTACTCCACTAAATCAGCCATTTGTTTCTGACATTCGGCCTGCAGCTTGTTGAAATGGTGTAGATAACGCGCAAACCGGTAAGATTTGACCATGGTGCACTCGGAAATGTCATAATTTTCGTGCACCTCATCGTGGAGGTGATCGGGTAGCGTGTGGTCATGGATATCCTGGAACTTTGGCAGCGTCTCCAAGCTGATGGTAAACAACCCCATCTGCTCAAAGAGTTTGCGTTGGTCGGTTCCCTTGACCACAATGAGGCCTCGATTGCCTTGCGCCAGCTGACCAAATTTACCCCTGACGCAAAAGCTGAGGTATTCGAGGGGCACGGATCCAGGCAGGTGGCTTTTGAGACGGAGACGTTCGTTGATATACCGATTGACCCGGTCATCTTTCGAGGTCCCATTGGAATGATCCACGGTGATGCACATGACTTGTGGATCCTCCGAAATGCTGGCAATGGAGACTTCGATGGGGACAGGCTTACCCCCACGATGAAACACGTTGGCATGAGCAAAAAAGGCTAGATGAGACATGGTGCATTTGAGAAAAGGGCGGCGGATGGCTCGCCTAATATACTCTGGTGGGTCACGTGAATCGATTCCTATTGGCTGGCAATCCATATCCTGAGATTTCTATCGACATGCAAAAAAATAAAAGAGGTTGGTAAACAGTACACATTTTTCAAAGAGAGGCTCTCCAACCTTGGCACCTTCCTTTATCCAAAAAAAGGGGGACCGAGTCGACTTTGGTGTCGACTCGGTCCCCCTTTTTTTGGGCCATTGGGCAATTTTTTTTTACTCTCTCCAAGCTGAAACTTTGTCCTTCCATTCCGCCTGCAACTTTTGAAACTGCTGCAGATATTTTGCAAATTGAAAAGATTTCAGCATGGTGCAATGAGACACGTCCCCTTCCTCGTGGAGGTCATCATGCATGGGGTTGGGAAAGGTGCCATCGCCAAGGGTGTTGAATTTGGGCAGCATCTCCAAGCATACGGTGACGAGTCCCAACTCTTTAAACATTTTTTGCTGTTTGGAGCTTTTCACGACAATGAGACCTCCTGGGTCCACCATGCCCCTCACGCAATAGGGTAGGTAGTCTACAGGCACACTCTTGGGCAAGGGACGTACCAGACGAAGACGAGCGTTTTTGCAGGCATTGTATCGCATGTCTCGGGGCGTGGAGTCGAATCCGTCATGGTTGACGGTAATGCAGAGCACTTGAGGATCACTGCCATTCTTGGGAAGGGTGGCAATAGACAACTCGATGGGCACTGGCTTGCCCTGGTGGAGAAAGTAGTTGGCATGAGCAAAATAGATAGACATGCTTCTGAAAAAGAATGATTCTGCTGGCTGGCTTTATATAGGGTCGAGGAGCGTGACGTCAACTGGCATCCCATATTCCAAGGCCTTGCGATGCGAGCGTTCCACGTGAGGTTCCAACGCCCGTTTCCAAGCTGGGGGCATGACCAGGCGCCAAGGAAGGGGGTCGTCTCGATGCATTTCCCAATCATCCAACCACGTTAATAGTCTCACGTACACCTCCGCTAGGCGCGTGCAGTTTGTGAGATTCAACGTATAGGCCTCCTTATTGTGAGGTTGATGGGCTTCCCAAACTCGGCGAGACGGGGGACGACCCAGTTGAAAGAATCTCAACTGGACGCCTGGATCCCACGTCAAATCCAAATGACTGGTAAACACGACCACGGTCTTTCCAAACGACCGAGGCACGTGCACCCCGAAATTGGGTTCAAAGAGGATGGTGTAAGGATAGTCGTGCTCGTAATACGTGACTCGATCGGGCCAGCGACCCAAATTACCAAACACGATCGTCGTGCGGTGTCGACACTGGTCCAATAAATGTTGGATCATTCTGACACAAAGAGACTTGCTTTTTTAAAAAATTATACTTTTTGTTGGACACGGTCCAATAAAGGTTGTATCATTCAGACACAAAGAAGGAGACTTGTTTTTAAAACAATTATACTTTTTGTTTGCAACGGGTCCAATAAATGTTTGGACACAAAGAAGGAGACGTTTTTTTAAAAAAATAATCATTTTTTTATTGATCATACTCTACAAGATAGATTCAGAGGTTGCATGGCTTTAAATCCAACAGAAGGTCGGATACAAGGGGAGAGTTTGGGCATTGACAAGTCCAGGGGCTCCATCGCCATATCGTGTTCAAAAGTCTCCAGGAAGGTGATGAGTTCATTGTTTTCATCAAAGAACGAGGGCACCAGGTGGAGCACCGAGGGTCCAGAAAAGGACGTTAGGAGTTGGTCGAGCCAAGCAGCTTCGGGCTCTGGAGAGATGAGCTCAGGTTCTGGAATCTGCACAGGTGGCGGAGAGATGAGCTCAAGTTCTGGAATCTGCACAGGTGGTGGAGAGATGAGCTCAGGTTCTGGAATCTGCACAGGTGGCGGAGAGAGGAGCTCAGGTTCTGGAATCTGCACAGGTGGTGGAGAGAGAGTCAGGCTGAATCGCTCAGGTTCTGGAATCTGCACAGGTTGAGGATAGAGTAGCTCAGGTTGTGGAATCTGCACAGGTTGAGGATAGAGTAGCTCAGGTTGTGGAATCTGCACAAGTCTCTGGATGCATCCTCGTTTCTTGGAGGGGCGCGTCTCCTCCCCCGATCGCTTCAGTCCAAGCACTGGGGTCGGAGGCGGTAGCTTGTAGGCGGTTTGATCCAACGTTTTTTTTTTTCGAAAATCTCCCAGGTGAAATCCCTTCTGAAGGAGCTGAGGGAGCAGGGATTCGGGGATCAGGTCCAGACCCAAAACGGTTTTTTGAACCGTCAACAGCAAATAGTGGGTTCCCGCCGGGATCGGATAGGCCGTGTGTGGCTCCAAGATGGTCCGATGGTAGAGCATTTGGTCGTAGGGCTCGAAACTCTTCTCGTTCACGTTGGGTCGGGCTCGACACTGGAGACTGGAAGGGGGCAGTTCGTAGAGCAGCAGGGGCACGTGCGTCGTTTGAATGAAATGCACTTGTCCGGGGTGCACCGTTCTCAACCCAAAGGTAAAGTCTTTTTTCACAAAAAACAGGTTGCCATAAATGTACACCATCCTCTTGTCGGTATTTTTGAGCAAACGATCTGGATTTTTCAAGAGGCTTTTGGACACTTTTTCCCACAGGATCGCGTTGGGTCGAAATTCGTTGACGTGCTTGGCTTCCAGCACGGCCCGCTTGAAATTGTCCATCAACGTCTTTTGGTGGTACCACGGATCTTGGCGAAATAAGGTAAACACGCGTTTGGCGTGAGGCTCCTGGTAGAGGATGCCCGCTCGCACCTGGCCTTGTTGAGCGGCATATTCCAACGCATCGGGTTTCTCGGGCAGCGTCACGGGCACCACGGTGGAGGAGAGGTGCTCTGGGAAGGCATCCATGCTGCAAACTGACGAGAAGCGTCGACCCGCGTCCTCCTTTTATAGACGTGTTAGGCCGAGTGAAAAATGGGGTTGAGAGGTTGGTGGAGTATGGAACACATGCCTTGCACGGCAATCCAACGATGACATTGCGTCTGGTGGCAAAAGGGACATTCGCCTCGTGCATGGGATTTCAAGAGCATGACGGGGATGCGTTTGAAAGGACTGAAAGCGCTCCATTTTGCTTGAATGTCTTTAAAATCTTGCTTGGAACGAGAATCGGTCACACAGAGGGTGCCGACATTGAGATAATGTAAAGAGTTGAACACTTTATGCGCCTCGACGCGATCCGAAGCATACGAGACGACCCCGTTGGTGAGCGTGAAACCATGGTCTCGGAGACACAACACGGCCAGACCGTGCGTATGGAAAAAGACTTGAGCGTGGTGCTGGGGAAATCGATAAGCATAAGGAGGGCGTCGTCGAGACGAAGAGAAACGACGTCGTCGAGGGTCTTGGGGAGAGTTTAGTTTTGGGGGCTCATGAGAAGACTCTGGGTGTGAAGGAGAACCCATGGAGGGCAAAGGGGAACCAGGGTCGGATAACAGGCTCAACACATTGTCCGGGTCGGTCATGTTGAAAAAGAGAAGCTGCAAATTTTGTGCTCTGAAATGTAATCTGTCAAGTGTTTGCTTTTAAACATTATCTCTCTAAAAAAAAAAAAAAAAAAAAAAAAAAAAAAAAAAAAAATTTTTTTTTTTTTTTTTTTTTTTTTTTTTTTATAAGGATAAATTAATTTCTCGTCTAGCTAGAGTTTTTCTCTTCTTGTGCTGCGTGGACTCTGTGTTCTTTTCAAGTTTAAAAGCCTTCTACCACCCCCTCATTTCATTTACTCGTCTAGTGTAGTGTGCTTTGAAATTTTGTTTCTTTTCAATCGATCGTGTCCGACCATGTCTGCTGTTTCGGATGCATGTTATTGTGAACAAGATTGTTTAGTGTGTTCTCGGGGAAAAGAGTCCCCTCATGATTGTGTGATTCACGTTTTATTGAAATCGATGGTGTTTCAAGAACGAGTGATGCGCGGTGAACCCACCGAAGCACGATTGAAAGAAATTTTAGAGATTGGACAACACTATTTACCCCGGGCCATGCATTGGACGGACGAAAATAGTAAACGTTGGCAAAGGATGTATGACGAGATCCAGAGTGGGTTTCCCAAACCCTCTGTCGGAAGCGAATAAAGTTTAAAAGATTTGTCAGAAGCACATAAAATTTGAAAAATCTCGCAAACAAAGTTTGAAATATCTTTCAGAAGGAAAGTTTGAAATATTTGTCAGACGCACATAACATTTGAAATATCTTTCAGACGTACATAACATTTGAAATATCTTTCAGAAGCAAAAATAAAGTTTAAAACATCTCTCAGAAGCACATAAAACTTGAAACATTTATCAGAAGCAAATAAAGTTTAAAACATTTATCAGATGCAAATAAAGTTTACAACCAATCTCTCTAAAAAAAAAAAAAAAAAAAAAAAAAAAAAAAAAAAAAAATTTTTTTTTTTTTTTTTTTTTTTTTTTTTTAGAAAGATTGGAGAGTGTTTAAAAAGGTTGAGCCTTTCACTCGAGCTTTCATTTGGTTTAATCTGTTGTCAACATTTCTTATTCTCTTCATGATGACCTCGTTCGATTCTCTCCTGGGTGAATTGGAAAAAAAATTTCTCCCAGGTTTGCGAGACAACGTCTCACGCTGGTCGTCTTATAGACGACGCTTGCAACGTTTAGCGGGTATTGTGAAATTTCAACAACTCGCGACCCACTTTCCCATTCCCGTCCAGGTGGTCTTGAGCGAGCATGGATTCCATCTTTCCGATTGTGTCTATAGTGCAGATGCCTGCACGGAAGGACCCGACACTTGCCATTGTTTTAATGTCTTTGACGCCCCCGAACACTATTTTATCGTGAAACGCTTCAATCATGTCGTCGTACGGGACGGGTCTTTACACTCGCTCGAATGTTTGACACGAGCTCACTGTCAATGTTGGAGACAGGGCCCCGTGGATCCTACTCTTTCTGCCACCTTGAAAGGGCTTCCGGCGGGACCGGAGATGATGCCATCCATTTTGAAAGAACCCTCACAGGATCTTCCTCCTGTCTAGCCAATCCAAAAGCACTTTCTGCGCGTCGCTCTTCTCTCAAAAGCACGATTCGGACGCCTTTTTGCCTCATACGAGACAATGGAGTCTGACAAAGCCTTTCAAATCTACCTGGCTGAATACCACGAGGCCCATTTGGCCGAGTACATTACTTTTATGATGCAGTTTCGAGCCCAGTTACAGACTCTCACTCCGTCCGACGTCATTGCTCTTTCCCCCGTGGACCTGGGAGACCTTTTACGAAAAGTGTTGCCCCATCCCGAGCCCATCGACGACCTGCCCACCTTTGAATGTCTCACCTCTTCTGAACCTTCCGAACTTTACAGTGATTACCTCGAACAGCAGGCGGCCCAAGGCAAGGGGGCCTTTCTGCAAGCTCTGTGGACGGTCTTGGCCCTTCCCAAATTGTATCGATTGGCGTACAAGGCCTGGAGGCGACATGGACCTCAACCGTTGGCCCCTTGGATTCTCTTGGCTCAAGCCGTCTTGGATGGCTGTTTTGCACTCAAATGGCCCGAAAGCGTCTTCCAAATACCCGAGACGTGTTCCATCTGTCTGAGTCCGATGCATTGGCCAGAAAAGACGCATTGTGGCCATGTATTTCACATGCGGTGTTTACTGCAACACCTGGAGGTGAGGAATACCTGTCCTCTCTGCAGGGCGCCCAACCCCATACGAGCAGCCTCGTAGAGGAGGGGGATTCCCCAGAAAAATGGGAGATGGATGACTGGAAAGGAGCATAGCTCGGGACCAGTCATTCATCTCCCATTTTTTTGGGCTACTCTCAGAGTCAAGGTTGGAAACGAAAAAAAACTCTGACACAATTGTTAGAACATTGTGCAAGACCAATAAAATGTGAAAGATGAAAAGCAAATCAGGGTGACATTCCATATAGTATACAAATTGAGGGTTTGGAACAGCCATGGGAGAATGTTTGCTGGAGCTCGGGACCAGGAATCATTCTTCCATTGGCGGGGGGTTTGGAAACGACAAGAAAAAAAAACTCTGACACATTGATTCAGACTGTGGCTGGAACATTGTGTGTAAGATTCACAATGGAAGGTTGACACATTTTTTGAGACTGTCCCTGGAACATTGTGTAAGATTCACAATGGAAGGCTAATAAAATAAAATATCGCAAAAGCCAAAAAAAAGAATGTGAGGCAAGTTTAAAATATCTTTTAGGAGCTTGACAACCAAACTCTTGGCAGAGCTCAAAAAGTTTAAAACATTCTACCTCTCTAAAAAAAAAAAAAAAAAAAAAAAAAAAAAAAAAAAAATTTTTTTTTTTTTTTTTTTTTTTTTTTTTTAGAGAAGCTTACATGATTTAGTTTCAAAGGTTTGCTAGGGAACTCGAAAGTTGAAAGATGGCTGAACGAGGTCGAACCAACCTTTTTACACTATTGTTTTTCCAACGCCATGTATTGAAAGAAATTCTATCCACTCTTTTTCCTTGCAACAAATTTTTCAATATTTTATTTTCAACTGACATGTTTTGTACTTTAGCGTTCAACTCATATTCTTTTGTTTTCAACTCATATTTTTTTATTTTCAACTGACATGTTTTGTACTTTAGCGTTCAACTCATATTCTTTAGCGTTCAATTCATATTTTTTTGTTTTCCATTCATATTCTTTTGTTTTCCATTCATATTCTTTTGTTTTCAACTCGTCAAGTTCCTTTTCAACACGTCTTTTTCCCTTTGAATCAAATCTCTTTCCTCGGCTCCCTCCTCGACATACACTATTTTATTATCGTATAGATTCAAATGCAGAGTTTCCTCGTAGCGCGGATACAAGGGAATCACACAATTTAAACATTTCCAGCCCGGATCGGACATTATACCATGGGTCCCGTACACGCTTGGCAGCCCAACATTTTTATTTCCCACAGTCATTTTTCTATTCCCCCTGGAAAGAGGGTACTGAGAAACGCAATACTATACGGGTGCAAAGGTCGATTGATGCGAAAATGAGACGCTTAAATTGTCAGGACCCTGGTCACACGAGGGTCCACTCACGTAGACGAGGGCCCCACGCCAAGAGGGCAACGTCGTGAGATGGCTCGCCTCCCATGTTCCAACAACACCCCTATTGGAATGATTCTCTGTCTTTTCTCGACATACCAACGTTGTAATGCCTACACTTTATAGGTCGCTGCTTTCCCCCAGCTTGACTAGTCTCATTGTCCCTCCCTGACCTACCTCCATGACATGGGTCGTTGCCCAGCGGGACAAGTCTCCATTTCATTTGTCCCCTCATCCAGGATGAAACAATTTTTTGTTCTCGCGCCCCATATTTTTTTCAGAGGAAAAAATTTTCAATCAACACACCCCAAGGGACACGATTCTAACCTCCTTTCCTAAAAGGTCGTTTTCCATTTTCAATCATTTTTGGAAAGGGTCACGGTGCTCGACTATTTTTTCGACCGACTGTACTTAAATACTCAAAAACTTCGGATATAAATTGGGGACCATCGTTGCTAATAAGTTTTATTGGAGCTCCATATCGCAAAATATAATTTTGGAATAGGGTATTGGCGATTATTTTTGCGGACGCCTTTCTGAGGGGTATTACTTCCAACCACTTCGTAAAGTGATCCGTTATCACTAAAATATACCTATATCGTTCAGGTTTCGATGCTGGGTAGGGGCTTAACAAATCTAATGAAACTATTTCATTTGGATAATTAGTTATCATCGGTATTAGATGACCTACAGGTAACGCGTTCTTATAGTTAATTTTCTGGCACGTATCACATGTCAAAACATAATCACGTATGACCCTCCTCATTTAAGGAAAAAAACAAGCATCCTTCACTCGTGAATACGTTTTTTTAATTCCGAGGTGTCCAGCCATAGGTTTATCATGAAATTCGTGCATTATCGCACCTCTCGTCGACTTTGGAATATATTCTCTCATTTCTCCGAGAGAGGATGCGTATTTCGCATAAAATAACAAGCCGTCAATTATTCTGAAATCCTGAGACCAGTTTCCGCAGACTACCGCATTTACCGTACTGTCATCGGGGTTTTGTAAATAACGGTAAATGAGACCCAGCTCAGGGTCCTGCGTTTGTTCTGAAATCAATTGTTCCCTTGACGAAAGTACCAAATCTCTAATTACTGCACAAGCTATATTGCCATCCTCAAAACTTTCCTCGATTTTCGTATTTAAAAGATCAATTGCTAAATTCCCCTCATCGATTTTTATTTCTTCAATTTGTGAATCCGGAATCGCTAATGACTTTTCCTCGAAATTCTTGGTAATTTTTGAGTTTCTAATAAAATCGATACCTAAAATGCAGGGCTATTTTAGATCCGCTAACATATGAAAATCTCATTTTTTTCTTAAATTCTCTTATTCGTATCTCTAATTCTACCGTCCCTACATTGTTGCAACAGGAGCCTTGAGCCGTTATAACTTTTGCATTTGATTTTTTTAACTGGTTTATAAGAAAAATATGCCCGATACGTTTCTTCAGAGATGAACGACTTCTCGGCCCCAGTATCCCATAATGCCTTAGTGAAGTTGTCATTGACTAAAATGGGCACGTACGGAAGTTCTACAGGTGACATCCGTAAAGCAGAAACTTTTATCGGAGATTTCTCATCAAACTGCGATCGATTCTGATTTCGAACGCTTAAAAAGTTTAAATTTTTATGACTACCCCTATTCCAAAGATTATTTGACCCCCGTTCAAAATTATCACTCTGACCCCTATTTCTAAACTGATTTCAACCACCAGGATTCTCGAACCCGCAATCATTAGTATCAATACGGTTCCTGTTCTTGAACCCTTGATTATCATGGTTCCTCTGTGGTCTAGTCCTGTATGAAGTTCTATAACCCTGTCTCCTATCATTTTGACGTTCAACTACCGCTGTATCTCTCCAATTTCTACTTGCACGACCTTCGGTAGACCTCCTACTCACATCCCAAACTCGACTTTCACTATTATTATTACTCGAAACCCTGATTGTCTCTCCTCAAATATCTATCCTCGTACTTCTTTATCATCTGAAGTAACTGCAATTGAGAAGTTGGATTTCGAATCTTTATGTATTCCATTAACTGTGGTTCCAAACGGGCGATAATGTGATCGATTAAATTTGCTTCCGACATATTTAGTCCCAACCTTTTGTGTATTTTGAGCAAATCGTAGATAAAACCGGAAGAAGCCTGACCATGACCCTGATACGACGAATAGAACCCGACTTCCAATTCAGTCTTATTCCTAACCACTATGAAATTTTCTGTCAAATTTTCTTTTAATTGCGCAAAATCCGTAGCATTCCCCTTCACTAACGATGACCCAAATAGCTCGAACCAGTCCAACGCTCGTCCTCTTAGACGCCCTTTGAGATAAGAACATGCCAAATTGCTAGGTATCTCGTAAAATTTAACATTACTGCCATTGCATTCCAAGAATTCCTCTATATTTTCAACTCCGGAAAAACAAATATCAGGCAAGAGCCTAAAATTGGATCAGACTCCCATCTCGGGGTTAAGGGACATATGTCCAGTGGACAAACCCGTTGGGTGCTATTGTGGTGGCTGTGTCCTACCCGGGACCCCGCGCACTCTGCCCGGCGAGTCTCTAAGTGTGGGAGGAAACATATCATCACCAAAAAACGCCATAATAACAAATATATTTATTCAAGTACTAACAAACACTTAAACACACAATCACAAGTTTAACTATAAGAAGAAACCTAGGAGTGATTCCCTAAAACGTCGATTAATCCTAATACTCAATTCTAAGTAAACCCGACTACCAGTATGGACAAGGAGAACTGTCACTAACTGACCTCAGGCCGGTACTGAATTTATTATCTTAAGCTTCAATCTGATAATTAACTTTTATAATTTATACCTTTTAAACGCGCGCTAAGTTCGTGAAGTTATTCTCTGATGTTACTTACGTGACAGCTTGGCAGCTCCTTCTTTCTTACATTTACAAAACCTATATATAGACTTTATATAGTCGAACTAATTAACATATATCTATATATATCTCGTGTTCTTGCTGAAAAGGCTGTGAAATAGTATAAATGCTAGCCCGAAAGTTTCCCAAGAGGATTAGTTCGGAAATCTCGCGAATAGCCCCGTCACAATCTGTATCAGTTTTTGAAGAAGTTTTATCTTTAATGTATTGCAAACATCAAAGTTGACAATAAAACATCCTGAATGACTTGTAATAATGTATGAATATGTAAAAGGAAGGATTTGTGTGAATATGTGACTTTTCGAATGTTTTTGAAAGCAAAACAGCTGATTATTTTTTAAAAGTCATCTTGACATATTTCTTATGCATAAAATACCAAATATGTTACTTCTTTGGAAAGGTCATGGATTGGAGATTTTAAAAATTTGAAAATCTGAAGATTTTTAGCCTAGTGGCTACTCTTAAAAGTGAAATATAGTAAAAAAGATGTAAAACAATGGTTATCACAGAAAGATGCTTACAATCTTCATAAACATGTTCGATATAAATTTAAGCGGAATCGAGTATTTGTAAGTGATATTCCTCGTCAGTTTCGAGCAGATTTTGTCGATACGTAATCTTTTGCAGAATTTAATAAAAGTTATAAGAATATTTGCTAACTTGCATTGATATATTTTCAGAATTTGCTTGGGCAATTCGTTTGAAAGATAAATTTGGAAAAAGTGTAAAGTCTGCACTAGAAATTATTTTTAAAGATAGGAAGCCTTAAGTGTTGCAGGTAGATACCGGTAAGGAATTTTAGAATAAAACAGTTCAAAACTATTTGAAAAATATGAATGTAAATTTTTTTTCTACAAATAATGAAACTTAAGTTAGCGTAGTTGAAAAGTTTAAACGGACGTTAAAAACAGAAATGTGGAAATATTTCACTGAATTTAACACTAAAAATTACATCGATGTCATTGAGAAATCAATGCACAGTTATAATCACTCGTATCACCTTTCAATTCAAATAGAGCCTGCTTCTGTAAGTAGGCATAATAGGAAGCAAGTATTAAATAATTTATATGGTGATCTAAAAAAAATGAGAAACCTAAAGCCCCTAAATTTAAAATTG
This sequence comes from Trichonephila clavata, assembly GCA_019973975.1. Taxonomy (NCBI): domain Eukaryota; kingdom Metazoa; phylum Arthropoda; class Arachnida; order Araneae; family Nephilidae; genus Trichonephila; species Trichonephila clavata. Next base: position 24,912 of record BMAO01006954.1, on the reverse strand, counting down.
GTGTTGTTGTGTGCATTAATAAGCAAAAACTTCACTTTGAAAAAGGATACGAACAAAACTGGAGTAGTGAACTTTTCATAGTTTATGAAATCATGCAAGGAATTCCAATCGTTTATAGATTAAAAGATTTACAAGTTGAAGAGATTAAAGGTGTCGTGATATATAACCTCCCCTAAGGTTATCATCTCCCCGTCTACCGTTACATGTTTCTGGACGTATAGGCGGATTAACGAATTCAAGAGACATCATTACAAATCACTATATTTATTGATACCTCTTAATTAAAGCAGGTTACATTCACACGATTCAAATTTAAGAACAATAAAACACAGTGGAGTGTGAGAGGGGTTACCATTAGTGGAACTACGGAATCGGAACTGAATCCACGAAAGATCAACACGTACAATTACAGCTAACACACGAACACCTATTTACAATTTCTAAGTCACTAACCTGATTCTTATACTTAGGCAGGTCCGTCGTGGTGAAGAATGTATTCCGGGCTGGATCGGCCAATGGCTAGGATCCGCACTCAACATTCCAATTTCAATCTTTAACTCTTCAGCTTATCTCGTCGCGTCACTACTCACTAAATCAGTCCATAATTGCGTGTTGATTTACCGACGATTTAATTCACTTTACTTCAAAAATCTAACTCTTCACTTTACTACTCTCTTTCTCTTTTCACATTACTACTTTAACTCGCGAAACCCGAACTTACATAAAATATCTCAATTGCATAAATCACTCTTTGGCTCCCGGTGGAGATTGGTTGAAATAAATAAAACTTTTAAGAAAAATAGAGACTGTTAGATTAAGACCGTATAGATCCGTCACAAATCTATCAGTACCGGTTCGCCCGAAATTGCCACTTTCTCAATCTGCGAGTCCGGAATGATTAACGATTTCGTAAAAAAATCAAAACCTATCTTTGCATGCGACATAAAATCAATGCCCAAGATGCATGGATATTGCATCTCCGCAATCACATGAAAATTGCACAACTTTGAAAACTCCCTTATCTTAATCCGTAACTCAACGGTGCCCAAATTCGTGCACTGCGACCCTTGTGCCGTAACTACTTCCGCTAACAATTTCTTAAGAGGACGAAAAGAAAAATATGACGGTACGTCTCTTCTGAAATAAATGACTTCTCCGCACCTGTATCCCAGAGAGCTTTTACAAATGTATCATGCAAAAGAATCGGCACATATGGAAGATCAACTGGTGATAACCGTAATGAATTAAGTTTAATCGGATTAGAAGGATTTGACTCAACTAGCGACCGCTTACCTCCTGCAACACGATTGCTTAGAAATTTTAAATTCGCATTTCCTTGCCTTCCGCTGGTGCAATCACCACGCCTCCAGTTCCGCCTTGCTGAATCATCACTAGGACAGTTACTAACCACCATTCTTCTTTTCTGATAACGATCTGTTCTATGATTTGGTTGGTTGTTGCGGTTTCCTCCTTCGAATCCCTGATTTCGATTATCATGACGAGAAAAATTATTCGCACCTCTGCTTACTCCTCTCTGATCATTTTGTCTATTTCCGACCCCTGTATCTCTCCAATTTCCATTATTCCGTCTTTCCGCAGGATTCCTACTCATATCCCAACCTCGTCTAGCAAAATTATTACTCGAACCCTGGGTTTTTCTGCAACTATGACGTTCCTCATACCGATCGATCAACTCTAACAACTGTACCTTCGTCGTGGGGTTTCGAACCTCTAAAACTTCCATAATCTGGGGTTCGAGTCGCATTACTATGTGATCGACCAATTTTAACTCATCATAATTCAAACCTAAAGTCTTATGGATTTTTAACAACTTATAAATAAAGTCGGACGGGGCCTGATCTCTCCGCTGCTTTGATGAAAAAAACCGAGCCTCTAACTCCGATTTATTCCGTACCACTGGAAAACTATCTGACAACTTCTTTTTGAGCGATGCGAAGGCAGTCGCTTCTCCATTTACACGCGCAAATCCGATGACCTCAAACCAGTCTAATGCTCTCCCAATTAAATGACCCTTTAAATACGCACACGCCATATTCGCCGGTATCTCATAATAAGCTTTATTATCATCAATGTTATCAAGAAACTCCGATACATTCTCTCGACCTGAAAAGAATAATTCTGGCAGAACCCTTAATCCAGCACTCGCTCTTAAATCCGGTATTTCAGTTGGGCGCCAGTGTCATGATGTATAACCTCCCCTAAGACTATCATCTCCCCGTCTACCGTTACTTGTTTCTGGACGTATAGGCGGATTAACGAATTCAAGAGACCTCATTACAAATCACTATATTTATTGATACCTGTTAGACATTTGAAAAAAAAAATTATTTTGTGATCCGAATTTTTTGTAGTGTCCTTGAGTTTTTCCAACCAACACGCGCCATGATCTCGGGAGGATAAACTGATTCGAACCCGACCTTTTTGTGAGTTAAGAGTTTTGTAGTTGGCAACAGCTGCAATGTAGATTCAACTAACTTAGCACGTGTATTTAAGGAGACCGAGGTTGGTCAAGAGATGATCGTCGGTTTCAGACGAAATGATTGGGCTCTTCGACTGAAGGCATATTAGATATGTGCAACTGGTTTGTTGCTAGGTATTTTTTTAAGATGTTTCGATTTTATTAGAAGTTAGAAAACTGAAGGAGGGGTTCGAATCAGTTAACCAAAGTCTGGTTATATTATAGTTTGATGATTATACTTTTTAACTTAATGTTTTAATTGCTCCAGTGGCGAGCAGATTCACATGGCTTATTTAAAGAATAAAATTATATGTTTAAAGAAACTGCTTTCTTACTATGCCTCCTCGACATAAAATTTCGCTGCCAAGCTTTGCCTGCGTTAGTTCACCATGAAGAATTATATCAATACATCTTAATCAAGGAAAGTTACAAACGCACAATTCAAATTTTTTAAGAACAATAAGATACAGTTGAGTTTGAGAAGGAGACTACTAGCGGAACTACGGAATCGGAACTGAATCCACGAAAGATCAGCACGTACAATTACAGCTAACACACGTACACGTATTCACAATTTCTAAGTCACTAACCTTTTTCTTGTACAATTTATAGCAGGTCCGTCGTGGTGAAGGATGTATTCCTGGCTGGATCGGCTAATGGCTAGGATCCACACTCGACTTTCCAATTTCAATCTTCAGCTTAGCTGGTCACGTAACTGATACTGTCAACAACTGCGTGTTGATTGACCGAAGCTTCAATTCATTTTACTTCAAAAATCTAACTCTTCTCTTTACTACTCTCTCTTTCACCACGTTAACTAGCGAAACCCAAACTTATATAATATCTCTCATTTGCATAAATCACGCTTTGGCTCCCGGTGGAGATTGGTTGAAATAAATAAAACTTTTAAGAAAAATAGAGACTGTTAGTATAAGACCGTATAGATCTGTCACAAAGGTACTTAATATATATATATTACGAAGCAGAATTACAAAAAGTTGTCAACTCTGGGTTCTATCCTATAGAGAATGTTAACAAACAAAGAAAAAGACAAGGAATCAATTAATATTTTGTTAAATTTCTGGAGTATCCTGAAAAGCTTAATGATTGGGTGACTGATATTCAAAAAGTATAAATAGTTAAACTTTTTTTATTATGGACTCATTTTCAAAATGTTTTCTACGTAACATTACCTTCTGATAGCTAGCTCTATGCATTTCGTTCCAGAAAACAAAATATCTCCTTTCAAAATTCAATTACCCTCTCTTGTTTATTTAAATGGTGAATGGGAAGTGGTACTGTCTGAAATCATCTCTACACTCTTTCCTGGCTTAACGTAAGTAAAACTAACAATTATTTTCGATACAAAGTTGGTGACGGTGATATCTCTTCAACTGTTAAGCAAATAATTGATGTGGGTTGTTATGAAACTGTGTTTGATATTATATCAGCCATACAGCTTGCTTTACCCAAAAATCCTAGTCGGTTCACAATAAATTACAATAAAGCATCTAAACGGGTGAAAATTAATGCGATTCAAGGTAGCAGTTTTCCTTTAGAGAATTAAGGTGAATTGTTAGGATTCAAACGCGATGCAATCGTAACGGGTAACATGAAAAGCGAATTCGATGCTGATGCATGGTCTAATTTTTCGGTTTTTTACGTTTACTCCAATCTAATTTAATCTCAAATTGTGGGAGATACACAAGCTTCTTCATTGCGATTCGTTCGAACTAAAGGTCAAGATGGGGAAATGATTAGTCAATATTATGATAGACCTCAATACTTACCTTTAGTGAGACACTCGTTTCAAGCTATTCAAGCTGAACTGAGACTCAATTCAGGTGATTTTGTTCCCTTTAAAAGAGGTTCAAGTGATCATAGTGCTTCATTTTCGCATGAGACAAATACTATAAAAAAGCAATGCATTTCTTATACCCTCATTTGAAGATAAAAGCACCAAGGTGAGTGTACCATACTTTTGCTGTACTAAAAGATTTGAAGATCATTATGCAGGTCAGATCGGCTCGGGTCTGACTCATTATAAGGGCATTAGTTTTCAATAGGGTTATAGAACCGGAGGAATATTTTACCAATTGTTTAGAGCAGCTTTACCCTTTTTAGTAAAAGGAGGTAAAACTATTGGAAAAGAAGTATTAATAACAGGGAGTCGTGTTGCCTCTGATGTATTGTCAGGAGAAAATTTTAAAAAAGTCGTAAAAAAAACAAAAAGTAGAGAAAGTGGCGAAAAATTATCTCAGAAAGCTATTGATAGAGTTCAGTCTACGGTAGGGAATGGACTGTATTAAAGTAAGCGTAAGAAACAGAAAAAATTCATTTCATCCAAAGCACGTAAAGTGAGTATACGTGATATTTTCGATTCGTAAAAATGGCATTTATTCTTAAAGATTCTCCTGAATGTGTTAAATCTGAATTGGAACCTTTTATCTTACCAGGAACTCAAGTAGTTATTCAAGATGGGCAGTGGAAACAATTTTACCCTCTTTCTAACGTTTTCGATAACGCACCTGTAGAATTTAACATTTCTAGGAGCGCAGAAGATTACATAGATCTCAGTCAAACACAATTATACGTAACAGCGAAAACAGTAAAAATGGACAATACTCCTATTACTAAAGATTATACTAAAGGACCTGTGAATTATTTCTACATTCATTATTTTCTCAAATAGATATATCTTTAAATGATCAAGTGGTCTCCAATTCCAGTAATACATATTCCTATCGATCTTATGTTGAAACTCTCTTAAACCATAGATATGACAACAAAGCTTCCCATTTAACGGCTGAACTATTTTATAAGGCTTCTGATGATGGCCTCAAGAAAAGAACTGAATTTTTAAAAGAAAGTGCAACTGTAGACATGATTGGTTGTATGCATTCAGACTTATTCCATCAAGATCGTCTTTTACTCAATTTAGTGGATTTGAAAATAAATTAATACAAAGCAAGCCCGAATTTTATTTGCAAGGTTCTGAAGGATTTAAAGTTGTTTAGGATCATGTTTCTTTATTCATACGAAAAGTTTGCGGAAATCCTGGAGTTAATTCTTGGTCATGCAAAAGTACTGGAAAAAACAAGCCTCAAAATATCCCATTGCCGCCCATCCGGTATAGTGGTCAGTGAAGCTGACTGCAGTGCCGTAGGGACTGGGTTCGAATCCCGGAGAAGGCATGGATGTTTGTGTTGTAATCCCCTTTTTTCTGTCTGTGTTGTATGCCCCCGTGTTATACATTGCGTGGTGCACGGGGTTAATAAATGTTAAACAAAAAAAAACAGAAAAAATATCCCATTAATCGAGTTCTTGCAATGTGTATTGGATTCCTAAAGGAAGCATGCCCTCTATTCAAGATAACACATTTTCAGGCCAAATGCCAAAAAAATTTTTTATAGGATGTGTAGATAATGAAGCTTTTAATAGCGCATTTTCAAAATCTCCTTATAAGTTTAAACATTTTAATTCAAATTTTGTTGGAGTGCATGTGGATGGACAACCAGTGCCTCACAATCCATTAGAACTTGATTTTTTTAAAGATCAATAGATACGTGCCTATCAAAGTCTATTTGTTGGGACAGATCGAATGGATCAAGACAGAGGCATATTTATTTCTAGAAAAGAATATAAGGATTCAAATACATTATTTGGATTTAACCTCTCACCTGATTTATGTTCTTCAGGAGAACATTTAAGTTTGATAAAACAGCAATTTGTAATTAAAACTAAAATTCAGCAAATCATTAGAAGGGTCATTCCATTATCGCGGGTACAACATTTAGACGCATGTAAAGTTTCTTAATAATAAAATAAAAAACATTTTTAATGAAATTAATCTTAGAAAAACTACATATTATAACATGTTCAATTTTTATTCGTTTATATGAATTTAAATGTAATATTTAAAATGCCAGGAGGAAGGTTCAAAGTGCAATCGCGGGTGCAACAAAGTTGACCCAACTTTCCTAGATCATAGACAAAAAACAAGGAAATCTGTTAATTGTGATGCATTTATTATGTTATGCCTTGATATTTTGCAAGGTATTAAACTAATAAAGTAGAAAAATAAAAAGTATGTAGAATACAAAAATAAACAATGAATTTATTCACTTTTGAAACAATCGCGGGTGCAATTCAAATTATCGCGGGTGCAACCCGTCTAATTTAAGTGAATATAAACGTCAATATAACTAACATAGGAACGAAATAAGAGATCAAACAATGTTTATTACTGACCAGTACACTTCTTTGTCACTTATATTAATTATTTCTTTTCAAATACGCCAATATTCGATGAAAATTCCATGAACATTATATTTCTATCAGTATTTTTCTCTCTGGCGCTTCCAACTTCGCGATAACGTCTTCACACTGAACGTCTGACATGTCATTCACGATTTCTGTGAAACGCTTGCCATCAATCGTCGTCAGAAATTGAACTCTAATTTTCCCATCTTCATCCATATATCGCTCTGACACACCCCCACATAGCGATATTGAATAACTTTTTTTTTTGCCAGATTTGCAGAGCAGTTGTACTAGCACGGATAAACCAGCGCAAATATCTTCCGGTAAAACAGTGGCACAGACAGTACCATCAGTCTTACGGCATGCTTCTGCTGGTGATTTTGAGGCTTGATGAGACAGTGGTGGAGATTCCACATTTATAGATTTGTCGTCTGAATCACTATCTGAATCATTGTAAACATCAGAAACGCGCAATCTCGTTTTAAGGGGCATGAAGGATTTACTCTGATTCGATACTGATGACATAGATATAGCAGGATACGGAATTTCCTTTTGTATTTTGTAAGAGCTTCCAAATCGACATCGCGGCCCAATCACTTTCTGTATTAAAAAACCAATGCGTATTTGAAACGAGACAGTGAGGTTCGTGCCACGGAAATGCTATGGTCGCCTTCAGATTGGAAGAAATGTTTTGATTGAATCCCCTATTATAAAAAATCATAAATCGGTTTTTTTACTTCATCCGTCAGTTTTCGAAGCACAGCTTTAGGGGCGTCACTTTTACCAAATACAGTAACTTGGAATTCAGCAGCAATTCCACTGCTTTAGTGGGACTAGCTAGTAAATTGCGTTTCACTTTGGCCATAGCTTTCCCTAGTGTGCTGGACTGTTGTATCTAGTACCTTATTGCTTAACTTGTTCTTTACGACGATTTCTAGTTGCCTGCATTCTTTCTTTTGATCTGATTCTAGCCAATATTTTCAAGTCTTCATCTGCCTCCGTTTTTTTCACTACTTCTCTCCATTTTGAATCACGAGCCCTTTCTCGACGGAGAGGGTCTGCATGAAGTTCAGGATTCTCTTTAAACTTTTGCCTATATTACTGCGAAGCAGTCTCTTTGCGTTGTTGTGTTGTCATTTTAGTCAAAGTTTATATAGGTTTGGGAAGGGAATATGGGTGAGGGTTAAAATTTTTTGACGAAGGATTTTGTAGATTTTCATTTGAAATTTAGAAAATGTATTCTTTTTTCGAGTTTTAAGGGATACCTTTTTTATTTATTTATCTTTGCACAATCTAATTTTCTTTGTTTGATAGAAATATGCGAAATTTTAATAAGTTTCTTTCTGCTCATATCTCTTAGATAGAAATTGTATTTGAAATTGCCATAGAAGGATTCTTATAATGGAAGTAATAAGATTAGATTTGAATCTTTAAAACGGAAATGTCATTTTTCTAAGAAAATATTCACTAGAGCACTTTTTTGTCAGTCCTTTTTTAACAGCATTCCATTTCTTGTTTACAAATTAATGTTATTTCCATTCAAGGACATAGTTGCCACGAATCAATGATACGGGGCCCCAAGCTTTGAGAGCGGGCGCCCAAACGTGTAAGCAAAAAATAGTAGGGGTGGCCCTAGAGAGTGCCCTCAAGGAACTTTGATACAGGGTCCACTCAGCACCAGCTCCACCAGTGTTTTCAATACTCATGAAAATACGACACAAATTTCACTGCCTTCAATTAAATTATTATATTCATTGAATTAATTTCCAAACTAAGCTTCCTTTTTATTTCCTATGTGCAACGTTTTCCGTGTATTTATTGTGTATAGTCTGCGTTTGTACTCTCATAATGTTATTTTTAATGTCGCCAATTACAAGCAGAGGATAAAATCGGTACATTTTTGTAATCGGCTCTTTTCTTTTGAATTTTTACTGCTTTGATCTCCTTTTCTAGTCACACAATTGCGATACTTAAATTCCCCAGAGGAGTGGTGTGGAGAACAGTAGTGCGCCTTAGAAATCTGATATTCCTATGAATTTTTTGATGAAATTATTTTCATAAGACACATAATTTACTTAGGAAGAGTTCTTCATGGAATTCACAAGCATATTATGATTGTTGTTTTGGATATCATAAACAAAGTCCAAGGGGCTAAGAAGAAGGAAGGGAGGTTAAATTTTCTGAAGAAAACTTTGCTACATCTTCAGTTGAGACAAATACTTTCCGAAGTTTTATTTTTGTAGAGAGAAGTGGTGGAAGGAGACGATTATATATATATATATATATATACTCATGGACAAAAAAATTAGCGCACCAAGAAGGAATCATCAAAATGAAATGAAATTTTACATACGTAATGACTACTTTGATGTAAGTAAATGACTAGAAAATCAAAGAAAAAGGATCATTTATTTCAGAGAAAAAGGCAAAAGAACGGAGGATTTGATACCCTATTTAACCCCCACTAGATTGAATGCACGATGCGACATGATCGGGCATTGAGGCATACAAGTTCTGTATGATGTCTTGAGACATTTCGTTTCATAATAGCTCTAACCTTGCCTCTAGTTCGTTGAACTAGTGGGATGTCCAACTCGACGTCCCAAATGATCCCAGATATGCTCGATTGGAGACAAATCTGGGGATCGGGCAGGCCAAGGAAGGGTAGTAACAGTGCGGAGACAGTCTTGTGACACCCTTGCCGTGTGACGTCGAGCATTGTCTTGTTGAAAAATGGCTCCTGGGAGCCGTTGCATGATTAGCAACACATGGGGTTGCAGAATGTCATGGGCATACCGCTGGGCCGCCATGGTGCCACGGATCAATACTAGGGGTGACCGTGTATTGCAGGAAGTGGCACCCCATACAATCACACCAGCTGTGGGAGTGGTGTATCGCTGTAAAGCAAAGGCAGGATTGAGGTATTCCCCACGAGGTCTCCACATGCGAACACGATTATCATCATTGCTGAGATTGAATCTGGATTCATCGCTAAAGACGACCTGGTTCCATTCCGCTGCAGTCCAGTTTCCTCGTGCGTGGCACCACTGCAAGCGGAAGCATCGATGGGTGAGCGTCAAGGGCAGCACACGTAATGGGCGCCGTGATCCCAAATGGCCTTCAGCCAGGCACCTTCGCATGGTTCGAGAAGACCCTTAGTGAAAGTGCTAAATGTGCCTGGATGGCGGCCGATGAAGCATTTGGCTGTACGCGTACATTTCTTTTGATGTAGAGGTCTTCTCGACGGCTGGTATGTCGAGAACGTCCTGTGTGAGCCTTATCTTCGTATAAATGACATCTCTCGGATCCACTGGTGCCAACACCTCCTCACAACACAATCAGAGCAGCCTAATTGAAGAGCTACTCGCCTAGTGACCACACAGCTTCCATCATGCCGATGATTCTCCCTCTCTCAAACTGTGACAGCTGTTCATATTGTCTTCGAAAACAGCGTAAGGCATGTCTACCTCACCTCTTCCTTTGTAAATGATGCAGCACACTCAAAAAAGCTTTGATTACCTGTTTTATACTCCACGGAGAACGACATTAAACGCCCTCTACCGACTATACGTAATGTGCAATCACGCTGCATTTCTAATCATTTGCATCTCCCCGACATGTACCTTCATGCCAAGTTAAGTTACGATCCCGTAATTTTCTCTTTGATCCTTATATCTGTAGTTGGGCATGGTACGCTCTAGAAAAAGTAATGAATTGCTCTTAATGTGTTACTAGTTTGAGCAGTGATGCTACACATTGCCCTTTTTAAGGACAGTAATCTTAAAAGTAATTTGTGTTTTCTTTTCAGATTAATTAATTGATTATTAAATTGATTCTGGAAATAAAAAATAAATTTGACCGGTCTTTATTTTAAAAAGTACAAATTTTTCTTATAAAATACTCAAATTTTGAAGTGTTTTAGTTATTTTCAGTGATTTCTGTTTCTTAGATCATTGAGAGCAAAAGTTTGTATGTGTGTGGAATTGATTATTCCAAATTAATTTTTCCTGTTAAAAATTCCTTGTTGATTTTTAATAATTATTTTTACAGCTAAACCTGGAAAAAATATCAAATTTTTTAAAACTATTTATTTAAGATTTTTAGAAAAAATAATTAGTGCTCTCAGAAAGAAATGCATACTAACTTTTAACGAACATGTATATAAAAAATTTTCAATATTATCTCAAACAGAAAAATTCTTTGGGAGAAATATGTCCTCAAAATTGAGAAATCTGAGAAAAACACAGTTAATGTTTGTAAAGGCATAAAACAAAAACTTATAATCTAATTGTAAAAATTGTTATTATCCAAATTATGTACACAGTATCAAAAAACTACTTGAATTAAATATGTTTGAGGATATATATATTTTTTTTATGTTTAAAATATGTTTTACATAAAATTGATAGCATTTGTTATATACGATGACAGATTACTCAGCCTAATCTTAACATGATATTTTCTCAAAAGTTTTGAAACACTTATAAAAATAATAATGATACAAACTTCTGACGGATCTATACGGTCTTTTGATTAACCTCCTCTATTTTCTGTAAGATAATTTATTTATTTCAACCAATCTTCACCTAGAGCCAGGCGTGTTTTATGCAAATAAGATACATTATATAAGTTCGGGTTTCGCGAGTTATTTAGTTAAGTAAAGTGAAGTAATAGAAGAGAGAAGTCAAGTTAATTAAAGATCGGGACGTCAGCACAAGTTGTTGACAATCGTAGATAGCGGTTACGTGTGGAGGCACGCGAAGGGAAGCGGAATGAAAATTGTGAATATCCTTATTACAGAGCGTGGATTTTTCACCCATTCTCCCAGCCAGTAAAAAGGCGAAGTCATCACGAAGGAGCAGCCAATGTAAAATATAAGGTCAGTGAGTTTATTTGAGATATTGAGATTATTCGTGCGTGGCATAGCCATAATTGTGCACTTTAAGCTTCCTAGATCCAGTTGACGTTCTGAATATTCCGCTAGTAGTAATTCCCCTTTTCGTACTTCACTCTTATTTGTTTTTCTTAATTGAATTGTGTGTGATAAAAATTAAGTGTTGATTAGAATCAATAAATCTATTTAAATTGCAATTATGTTTTTTGATCATTTAAATCCACCCACACATCCAGTAGTATTTGCAGATAGACAGGGAGAAAGTAGTGTAAGGGGTGGCTTTTAGTCACGACACTGGCGCACAACGCAACAACCTGATTTAAGAGCGAGTTCTGGTCTTAGGGCTCTGCCGGAATTATATTTTTCAGGCCGAGAGAATGTGTCGGAGTTCCTTGATAATATTGATGATAATATAGCTTATTATGAGATACCGGCGAATTTGGCGTGCGCGTATTTAAAGGGTCATTTTATTGGCAGAGCATTAGACTGGTTTGAAGTCATTGGCTTTGCGTGTGTAAGCGAAGAAGCGACTGCCTTCGCGTCGCTCAAAAAGAAGTTGACGATTAGTTTTCCAGTGGTGAGGAATAAGTCGGAGTTAGAGGCTTAGCTTTTTTCATCCAAGCAGCAGAAAGGACAGATTCCGTCGGATGTTGTGTATAAATTCTTAAAGATTCATAAGACTTTAGGGTTGAATTATGATGATGACAAATTGGTCGATCACATTGTAATGCGACTTGAACCCCAGATTATGGACTATTTAGAGGTTCGAAACCCCTCGACGAAGGTACAGTTGTTAGAGTTTGTTGATCGGTATGAGGGACGTCATAGATGCAAAAAAACCCAGGGTTCGAGTAATAATTTTGCTAGACGAGGTTGGGATATGAGTAGGACTCCTGCGGAAATACGTAATAATGGAAATTGGAGAGATACAGGGGTCGGAAATAGGCAAAATGATCAGAAAGGAGTAAGCAGAGGGGCAAAAAAAATTTCTCGTCTTGATAATCGAAATCAGGGATTCGAGGGAGGAAACCGCAACAACCAACCAAATTATAGAGCAGACCGGTATCAATATCGTAGAATGGTGGTTAATCAGGGTCCTATTGATGATTCAACAAGGCGGAATTGGAGACGTGGTGATTGCACCAGCGGAAGGCAAGGAAATGTCAATTTAAACTTCTAAGAGATCGTGTGGCAAGAGGTAAGCGGTCGCTAGTTGAGTCAAATCCTCCTAATCGGATGAAACTTAATTCCTTGCGTTTATCACCAGTTGATCTTCCGTAAGTGCCGATTCTGTTACATGACACATTTTAAAAAGCTCTCGGGGATACGGGTGCGGAGAAGTCATTTATTTCAGAGGGGACGTATCGATCATATTTTGCTTTTCGTCCTATAAAGAAATCGTTAGCGGAAGTAATTACGGCACAAGGGTCACAGTGCACAAATTTGGACACGGTTGAATTACGGATTAAGATAGGGGAATTTTCATGTGATTGCTGAGATGCAATATCCCTGCATCTTGGGCATTGATTTTATGTCGCATGCAAAAATAGGTTTAGATTTTTTTACTAAATCATTAATCATTCCGGACTCACAGATTGAGAAAGTGGCAATTTTGGACGAACCGGTTCAGATAGATTTATCGAAGACGAAGTTGAGTACAGGGCAAAAACAGGAGTTGCATGTTTTGTTTAATGAATTTCGGAACTTATTTTCGTCTAAGCCAGGGCTGACGCATGTGTTTTATCATGAAATTGATACTGGTGATCACCCTCCTGTTTCTTCGAGACCTTATCGCTGTGACAGGGTCAAACAGGGTATCATTGATTATCATGTTAAGAAAATGCTGGACGAGGGATCTATAATTCCAACAACATCGCCTTACGCATCTCCGGTAGTTTTATGTTGGAAGAATAACGGATTGCCGCTAGACAACCCAGAAGCTTATAGGTTCACAATAGATTACAAGAAATTGAATGAGATAACGAAGCATCCACGATATCCGCTACCGCTAATTGATAATCTGATAACACATATTCCACACACCAAAATTATGTCATCCCTTGATTTACGTCGTGGGTACTTTCAAATGGTGGTAGAACACAAAGAGGAAACCGCAACGGCATTTGCTACAAAAAATGGTACGTTTGCATTTATATATACTCGCATGCCATTCGACCTCTAGGGGGCGGCTCCAAATTTTCAGAGGGCTATCGAAATCATCCTTAAACCAGTTATGGGGCTATTTGCCTTTAGTTATATAAATGATGTGATAATTTCATCTCCATCTTTTGAGTGCCATGTAGAGCATTTACGGGAAGTGTTCAGATTGTTGCAAGAAGCTGGTTTAACGTAATATCGTGAGAAATGTCATTTCGCGAAGGAATGGTTACGTTATTTGAGTCTAGTTATTAGTAAAGAGGGAGTTAGAACAGAAGAGAAGAAAGTAAAAGCAATTCTTGAAATGAAACTTCCGAAAAATGCGAAACAGGTAGCAAAATTTTTAGGAATGACGGGGTGGTATCAAAAGTTTATCAAGGACTACACAGACCTGTGTGAACACTTGTATTGTTTGAAACGGAATAACTCTAAGTTTGGTTGGTCAGAATCGGCGCTGGAAGCCTTTGATCACATTAAAAAAGCAGTGACGGAAGCTCCCTTTTTACAGTTACCAGATTTTACCAAAGCTTTTGAACTTTATACGGATGCTAATTCAGTAGGTATAGGGGCAGTGTTGACGCAGAATAATAAGCCTATTGCGTTTTCCTCAAGAACACTAAATAAGGCAGAGCGAAACTACAGTGTTACGGAACGTGAATGTTTGGCGGTCATATGGGCGTTAAATAAATATCGCACTTATTTCGGATCTTTGCCGGTAAAGGTGATAACAGACCATGCAGCACTCACCAAATTAACAAACGGGAAGAATTTGTCGAGTAGAATGATAAGGTGGACGCTTAAGTTGACAGATTTTAATGTGGAATGGGAGCATCGCCCGGGTACGCAGAATGTGGTGGCAGATATATTGTCTAGAAATCCAGTCGATAGCAATGATGAAGCAAAGGTGTTTTGTGCGGTGATTCGATCGTTAATATTATCGTCTAGGGAACAGTTGAGGGATGAACAGAGGAATGATCCGGAGTTGGGTCACATTTTTCATTTCTTAGAAAACCCTGACGATAGTTCAATTAATGCGTCAATCTGCGAAAATTGGTCCCGCGATTTTAAATTAGTCGATAGTTTGTTAAACTATGCACAATATACAACCACGCTCGGTGAATTAAGAGTAGTTATACCAAAAACTCTACGTAAAGATGTTTTGCGAGAGTTACATGACTCGCCGATGGCGGGCCATCTCGGGGGAAAAAAAGACCTATCTTAGATTAAGAGACGCGTGTTATTTCCAATTTATGAGGAAATATATAAATAAATATGTATCCACCGGCGACCTCTGCCAGAAATATAATTATAAAAACGATTTACCAGCTGGTCGATTAATTCCGATAGTAACGGATTTTCCGAATGAAATAGTATTTTTAGATTTATTAGGCCCATACCCTGCCACTAGTCCGGAACGTTATAAACTTATTTTAGTAATAACGGATAATTTTTCTAAATGGGTTGAGATAGTTCCCTTAAGAAAAGCTTCGGCTAAGGCAATTGCCAATGCAATTTTTGAAAATTATATTTTGAGTTATGGAGCTCCTGTAAAGTTAATTAGTGATAATGGACCCCAAATGATATCCGAAGTTTTTGAGCAAGTATGTTGTAGGTTGAACATAAAACATCTTAAAACTGTGGCATATCGTCCAAAAGCTAATCAAACGGAAAGAGTTAATCTTACTCTTCTACAAATGATTTCGAGATTTGTCGAGGATAATCATACTAACTGGGACCAATTTCTCCGTGAGTTTAGTTACGCTTTGAGGACAGCAGAACATGAGACAACGGGTAAAACACCGGCGGAGTTATTTTTAAGTAGAAAATTAATCGCCCCACATTTCAGAAATTAGTGATGGTAAATGACGGATCAGACTTAGTTTGGGGCAATATAGAAAGGTTGTTTGAGAAGGCTAGGAGAAATACTAGGAAGCAACATGAAAAATGGATGAAATACTATAATAAGATGAGACGTGACGTTAATGTGAAGGTTGATGATATAGTGATATAGTGTTGCTTCAAACACACCCGTTGAGTCCAGCGAGTTAGAAAATGGTGGTTAATTTTATGCCAAAGTTTGAAGGCCCCATAAGGTTTTGAGTGTGAAAAATAATAATTTAGTAATATTGAAGTTTGGTAAAAAAATAACGGTTAATGTGGATCAGGTGAGAATTTACCATCAAAGAGAATCAGAAGACAGTGTCGGCGAATCTGAAATTGCGGAAAGTAGTCAGCCTAGAGCATTAGCATAAGAAAGGTCGGATGATAGGCGGCCGAGAGTAGCGCAGTCAGAAAGCAATGAGAATAATCGTAGAGGATCAGGATCAGGAAATACGGAAGGTAGTGGAGATGTAGCCAGGGATAGAAGCGATGGAGAGGAGGTGAGAAGGGGAAACGTGTGAGGACAGAGTCAACTGCTTCTTCGAGAGCGGGCGCGTATAATTGCAGGAAAAAGAAGCCGCTGTTCCCAGAGCGGGAGAAAAGGAGGAGGCCCGAATCCTGGGACGAGATACAACAAAGGAAGAAGAGAGCAGAGGCATCAAAATCCAGAAGAAAAAGAAAGGTTACCTCGTCCATGCCGTCTCGTCCATCATTAAAGCGATGCAAGAGGCGAGACTATGATATGCAGTCGGAGGGAAGAGCAATTCCAGGACCATCCCGCAGAAAGGAGAGTAGAACGATCAGATGCTACAGTTCCCGTCCAGTCCAGCAGGAACGGAACTGCCCTTACAACCTCCGGAGCGGACGTCGAGTGGACAGCAGCCAGGATCGGAATCCCGCAGCAGGAAAGAACGCACCAGCAGGAGCATATCAACTACAGCAGACTCAATGGAGGAGAAGGAGACCCAGAAGGTTGGAGCGGAGAGAGTACAGTCTTAGGACAAGGTCATCCAGTACAGAGGCCGTGGTTGGAGACAAAGCCTATGCAGATTGGATCTAAAGATTAGCCAGGTTGTATAATTCTAATTTGTTTATTTTCCCTCTGACAGACAGTTCAGAATATTTTCCTTGTGGGCTAGCCTAAATTTTTGTTTTGTAAAATTTAAAGTGTACAAAAGTTGATACTGCGTTGTGTGCTTTTTCACATTGTTTGAAAAATGAACTTTTGTATTTAATATTTTTCCAAATTGTGGAAATACATTTGTTTGATTGCATTTGTTTTACTACACATCAAAGACGTGGCTTTATATGTGAGATTACTTGTATTGTTTGTTGTAATATACTGTATGTTGGAAAAATATATATTTTTGTGTGTAATTATTAAAATGTATAAGTAGTATCTGGTTTCGGGACGCGGCGTAGTTACAGTCGGTCGAAAAAATAGTCGAGCACCGTGACCCTTTCAAAAAATGATTGAAAATGGAAAACGACCTTTTTGGAAAGGGCTCTTTTGGTCAGAATCGTGTCCCCTATGGTGTGTTTATCAAAAAAAAATTTCAAATTCCTCTGAAAAAAATATGTTGGATGGGGCGCGAGAAAAAAAAAAGTTTCATCCTAGACGAAAGATGAAAATGGAGGGGGTGAGCCACAAATGAAATGGAGACTTGTCACGCTGGGTGAAAGCAACGACCCATGTAATGGAGGTAGGTCAGGGAGGGTAAATGAAAGGGAGACAAGTCAAGCTGGGGGAAAGCAGCGACCTATGAAGTGTAGGCATTACAACGTTGGTATGTCGAGAAAAGACAGAGAATCATTCCAATAGGGGTGTTGTTAGAACATTGGAGGCGAGCCATCTCACGACGTTGCCATCTTGGCGTGTCACGGAGGGGGTAGGTGAGTTTCAATGGTTTAGTGTCTAATGTATCTTTCGTTTTAGTATAAGTTTTCAAAGAGAGGCCCTCCAACGTTGGCACCTTCCTTCACCCAAAAAAAGGGGGACCGAGTCGACTCTTGTGTCGACTCGGTCCCCCTTTTTTCGGTTCAGTTCAATAGGTAGAGTTTAATATTTCAATGTTCAATATGTACAGTTTAACAGTTCAATGTTCCACATTTACTCCACTAAATCAGCCATTTGTTTCTGACATTCGGCCTGCAGCTTGTTGAAATGCTGTAGATAACGCGCAAACCGGTAAGATTTGACCACGGTGCACTCGGAAATGTCATAATTTTCGTGCACCTCATCGTGCAGGTAATCCGGTAGCGTACGGTCATGGAGATCCTGGAACTTTGGCAGCGTCTCCAAGCTGATGGTAAACAACCCCAGCTGCTCAAAGAGTTTGCGCTGGTCGGTTCCCTTGACCACGATGAGGCCTCGATTGCCTTGCGCCAGCTGACCAAATTTACCCCTGACGCAAAAGCTGAGGTATTCGAAGGGCACGGATCCAGGCAGGTGGTTTTTGAGATGGAGACGTTCGTTGATATAACGATTGGCCCGGTCATCTTTCGAGGTGATGATCAAATTGGCATGATCCACGGTGATGCACATGACTTGTGGATCCTCCGAAATGCTGGCAATGGAGACTTCGATGGGGACAGGCCTACCCCCACGATGAAACACGTTGGCATGAGCAAAAAAGGCTAGATGAGACATGTTGCATTTCAGAAGGAATGATTCTGCTGGCTAGAGGCTGGCGTTATATAGGCTCGAGGAGCGTGACGTCAACTGGCATCCCATATTCCAAGGCCTTGCGATGCGAGCGTTCCACGTGGGGATCGAACGCCCGTTTCCATGCTGGGGGCATGACAAGGCGCCAAGGAAGGTGGTCGTCTCGATGCATTTCCCAATCATCCAACCACGTTAATAGTCTCACGTACACATCCGCTAGGCGCGTGCAGTTTTTGAGATTCAACGTATAGGCCTCCTTATTGTGAGGTTGATGGGCTTCCCAAACTCGGCGAGACGGGGGACGACCCAGTTGAAAGAATCTCAACTCGACGCCTGGATCCCACGTCAAATCCAAATGACTGGTAAACACGACCACGGTCTTTCCAAACGACCGAGCCACGTGCACGCCGAAATTGGGTTCAAAGAGGATGGTGTAAGGATAGTCGTGCTCGTAATACGTGACTCGATCGGGCCAGCGACCCAAATTACCAAACACGATCGTCGTGCGATGTCGACACTGGTCCAATAAATGTTGGATCATTCTGACACAAAGAGAAAAGACTAGCTTTTTTAAAAAATAATACTTTTTGTTTGCAACGGGTCCAATAAATGTTGTATCATTCGGACACAAAGAAGGAGACTTGTTTTTTAAAAAATTATACTTTTTGTTTGCAACGGGTCCAATAAATGTTGTATCATTCGGACACAAAGAAGGAGACTTGTGTTTTTTAAAAAATAATCATTTTTTTATTGATCATTATCATACTCTACAAGACAGATTCAGAGGTTGCATGGCTTTAAATCCAACAGAGGTCGGATACAAGGGGAGAGTTTGGGCATTGACAAGTCCAGGGGCTCCATCGCCATATCGTGTTCAAAAGTCTCCAGGAAGGTGATGAGTTCATTGTTTTCATCAAAGTGAGGGCACCAGGTGGAGCAACGAGGGTTCGGACCCAGAGAAGAACTTTAGGAGTTGGTCGAGCCAAGCAGCTTCGGGCTCTGGCACGGGGTCTGGAGAGATGAGCTCAGGTTCTGGAATCGGCTCAGGTTCTGGAATCTGCACAGGTGGTGGAGAGAGGAGCTGAGGTTCTGGAATCGGCTCAGGTTCTGGAATCTGCACAGGTGGCGGAGAGAGGAGCTGAGATTCCGGAATGTGCACAGGTTGAGGATAGAGTAGCTCAGGTTGTGGAATCTGCACAGGCTGGGGATAGAGTAGCTCAGGTTGTGGAATCTGCACAGGCTGGGGATAGAGTAGCTCAGGTTGTGGAATCTGCACAGGCCCAGGTCTCTGGATGCGTCCTCGTTTCTTGGAGGGGCGCGTCTCCTCCCCAGATCGCTTCAGTCCAAGCACTGGGGTTGGAGGCGTTAGCTTGTAGGCGGTTTGATCCAACGTTTTTTTTCTTCGAAAATCTCCCAGGTGAAATCCCTTCTGAAGGAGGTGAGGGAGGAGGGATTCGGGGATCAGGTCCAGACCAAAAACGGTTTTTTGAACCGTCAGCAGCAAATAGTGGGTTCCCGCCGGGATCGGATAGGCCGTGTGCGGCTCCAAGATGGTCCGATGGTAGAGCATTTGGTCGTAGGGCTCGAAACTCTTCTCGTTCACGTTGGGTCGGGCTCGACACTGGAGACTGGAAGGGGGCAGTTCGTAGAGCAGCAGGGGCACGTGCGTCGTTTGAATGAAATGCACTTCTCCGGGGTGCACCATTCTCAAACCAAAGGTAAAGTCTTTTTTCACAAAACCCATGTTGCCATAGATGTAGACCCTCCTCTTGTCGGTATTTTTGAGCAGCCGATCAGGATTTTTCAAGAGGCTTTTGGACACTTTTCCCCACAGGATCGCGTTGGGTCGAAAGTCGTTGACGTGCTTGGCTTCCAGCACGGCCAGCTTGAAATTGTCCATCAACGTCTTTTGGTGGTACCACGGATCTTGACGAAATAAGGTAAACACGCGTTTGGCGTGAGGATCCTGGTAGAGGATGCCCGCTTGCACCTGGCCCTGTTGAGCGGCATATTCCAAAGCATCGGGTTTCTCCAGCAGCGTCACGGGCACCACGGTGGAGGAGAGGTGCTCGGGGAAGGCATCCATGCTGCGACTGACGAGAAGCGTCGACCCGCGTCCTCCTTTTATAGACGTGTCAGGCCGGATGCGAGTGAAAAATGGGGTTGAGAGGTTGGTGGAGAATGGCACACATGCCTTGCACGGCAATCCAACGATGACATTGCGTCTGGTGGCAAAAGGGGCATTCGCCTCGTGCATGGTTATTTCAAGAGCATGACGGGGATGCGTTTGAAAGGACTGAAAGCGCTCCATTTTGCTTGAATGTCTTTAAAGTCTGGCTTGGAACGAGAGTCGGTCACACAGAGGGTGCCGACATTGAGATAATGTAAAGAGTTGAACACTTCATGCACCCCGACGCGATCCGAAGCATACGAGACGAACCCGTTGGTGAGCGTGAAACCATGGTCTCGGAGACACAACACGGCCAGACCGTGCGTATGGAAAAAGACTTGAGCGTGGTGCTGGGGAAATCGATAAGCATAAGGAGGGCGTCGTCGAGACGAGGAGAAACGACGTCGTCGTCGAGGGTCTTGGGGAGAGTTTAGTTTTGAGGGCTCATGAGAAGACTCAGGGTGTGAAGGAGAAGCCATTAGGGGAAAGGGGAACCAGGGGTGGATAACAGGCTCAACACATCGTCTGTGTCGGTCATGTTGAAAAAGAGAAGCTGCAAATTATTTGCCCTGAAATGTAATCTGCAAAGTGTTTGCTCTGAAATGTAATCTGCAAAGTGTTTGCTCTTAAACATTCTCTCTCTAAAAAATAAATTTTCTTTTTTTTTTAAAAGATAAATTTATTTCTTGTCTAGCTAGAGTTGTCCTCTTCGAGTGCTGCGTGTATTACAACTCCGTGTTCTTTAAAAGTTTAAAAGCTTTCTACCACCCCCTCATTTCATTTACTCGTCTAGTGTAGGGTGCTTTGAAATTTTGTTTCTTTTCAATCTATCGTGTCCGACCATGTCTGTTGTTTCGGATGCATGATATTGTGAACAAGATTGTTTAGTGTGTTCTCGGGGAGAAGAGCCCCCTCATGATTGTGTGATTCACGTTTTATTGGAATCGATGGTGTTTCAAGAACGAGTGATGCACGGTGAACCCACCGAACCACGATTGAAACAAATTTTAGAGATTGGACAACACTATTTACCCCGGGCCATGCATTGGAAGGACGAAAATAGTAAACGTTGGCAAAGGATGTATGACGTGATCCAGAGTGGGTTTCCCAAACCCTCTGTCGGAAGCAAATAAAGTTTAAAAGATTTGTCAGTCGCAAACAAAGTTTGAAATATCCGTCAGACGCACATAAAATTTGAAATATCTTTCAGAAGCACATAAAATTTGAAATATGTTTCAGAAGCAAAAATAAAGTTTAAAACATCTATCAGATGCAAATAAAGTTTACAACCAATCTGTCTAAAAAAAAATTTTTTTTTTTTTAAGAAAGATTTGGAGAGTGTTAAAAAAGGTTGAGTCTTCCACTCGACCTTTCATTTGGTTTGCTCTGTTGTCAACATTTCTTATTCTCTTCATGATGACCTCGTTCGATTCTCTCCTGGGTGAATTGGAAAAAAACATTCTCCCAGGTTTGCGAGACAACGTCTCACGCTGGTCGTCTTATAGACGACGCTTGCAACGTTTAGCGGGTATTGTGTAATTTCAACAACTCGCGACCCACTTTCCCATTCCCGTCCAGGTGGTCTTGAGCAAGCATGGATTCCATCTTTCCGATTGTGTCTATAGTGCAGATGCCTGCACGGAAGGACCCAACACTTGCCATTGTTTTAATGTATTTGACGCCCCCGAGCACTATTTTATAGTGAAACGCTTCAATCATGTCGTCGTACGGGACGGGTCTTTACACACCCTCGAATGTTTGACACGAGCTCACTGTCAATGTTGGAGACAGGGCCCCGTGGATCCACTCCCTACACTTTCTGCCACCTTGAAAGGTGCCCCTGCTTGGCTTCCGGCGGGGAGGGCTTCCCGGAGATGATGCAATCCATTTTGAAAGAACGGACATGACCCTCACAGGATCTTCCTCCTGTCTAGCCAATCCAAAAGCACTTCCTGCAAGTCGCTCTTCTCTCAAAAGCACGATTCGGATGCCTTTTTGCCTCATACGAGACAATGGAGTCTGACAAAGCCTTTCAAGTCTACCTGGCCGAATACCACGAGGCCCATTTGGCCGAGTACATTACTTTTATGATGAAGTTTCGAGCCCAGTTACAGACTCTCACTCCGTCCGACGTCATTGCTCTTTACCCCGTGGACCTGGGAGACCTTTTACGGAAAGTGTTTCCCCATCTCGAGCCCCACGACGACCTGCCCACCTTCGAATGTCTCACCTCTTCTGAACCTTCCGAACTTTACAGTGATTACCTCGAACAGCAGGCGGCCCAAGGCAAGGGGGCATTTCTGCAAGCTCTGTGGAACGTCTTGGCCCTTCCCAAGTTATACCGATTGGTGTACAAGGCCTGGAGGCGACATGGACCTCAACCGTTGGCCCCTTGGATTCTCTAGGCTCAAGCCGTCTTGGATGGCTGTTATGCACTCAAATGGCCCGAAAGCGTCTTCCAAATACCCGAGACGTGTTCCATCTGTCTGAGTCCGATGCATTGGCCAGAAAAGACACATTGTGGCCATGTATTTCACATGCGTTGCTTCTTGCAACACATGGAGGTGAGGAATACCTGTCCTCTCTGCAGGGCGCCCAACCCCATACGAGCAGCCTCGTAGACGAGGGGGACAGGGATTTCCCAGAAAAATGGGAGATGGATGACTGGAAAGGAGCATAGCTCGTGACCAGTCATTCATCTCCCATTTTTTGGGGCTACTCTCAGAGTCAAGGTTGGAAACGACCCGAAAAAAAACTCTGACACAATTTTTAGAACATTGTGCAAGATGTAAGACCAATAAAGTGTGAAAGATGAAAAGCAAATCATTGTGACATTCCATATATTATACTTATTTATTGTTTGGATTAGCCATGGGAGAATGTTTGCTGGAAAGGTGCATACCTCGGGACCAGGAATCATTCTTCCATTTGGGGGGTTTGGAAACGACAAGAAAAAAAAAACTCTGACACATTGATTCAGACTGTGGCTGGAACATTGTGTGTAAGATTCACAATGGAAGGTTGACACATTTTTTGAGACTGTGCCTAGAACATTGTGTAAGATTCACAATGGAAGGCTAATAAAATCAAATATCGCAGAAGCCAAAAAAAGAATGTGAGGCAAGTTTGAAATATCTTTCAGAAGCAAATAATATTGATAACCAATCTATCTAAAAAAAATTTTAAAAAAAAAATTTTTTTTTCAGAGTGAGAAAACTTTTTAGAGTGATAAAAATTTTCAGAGCAAAGAATAGTTTGAGTTTGACTCTAAGTTGTCGAGTGTTTATACCCTTCACGTACATGCGCAGTAGAATGTTATAGGACTTGTCATTTTTTTTCAGTGTCTCGTTTCTCATGGCATCGTGCTCGAACCTTCCATCTCGGTCTATTCCAATGGGATCGAGTTATTTTCGATTCAAACCGTGTTGGTTTCCAGGCTCTCGAGACCCTCCTATGGGGGGTATTCTCAATGGTTGTACAGGGTTCGACAGGACTCGTACAGAACAGGACAACTGAAAATGAAAATGACCATTGTAATACACGTAGCACTTGAAGAACAACTCTAGCAAGACAAGAAATGTTGATCAAACTATCCTAAAAAAAATAATAAATAAAAATCTTTTTTTTTTTTTGTGAGGAGAGTTTGGTTGAAAATTTTATTTCTCGCCTAGCTAGAGTTGTTTTCTGCAAGTGCTGTGTGTATTACAATTGTCATTTTACTTTTCAATTGTAGTTCTATAGATCTATAGACCCTCTGAGTAGTTTTATCATCTACTCGTAGAACCCAAACACAATTTTAATCGAAAATAACTTGGCTCCCCGACTCACGAGACCCTCCTATGGGGGTATACCCAAGAGTTGTACATGATTCATCGGGAGCCCACAATGCGCCAGAAAAATTCATAGGCGCTCCATCATTTACCTTTGAATTTTGTTTTTCTTTGCTCATTACGTCTCTGGTTATGGGTGATAAGACCAAATTATGTAGAGTGTTGCAATCTAGTGGCTCGT
This sequence comes from Trichonephila clavata, assembly GCA_019973975.1. Lineage (NCBI taxonomy): Eukaryota > Metazoa > Arthropoda > Arachnida > Araneae > Nephilidae > Trichonephila > Trichonephila clavata. The sequence goes on along the minus strand of BMAO01006954.1, from coordinate 392 downwards.
CTCTTTCATTTGACATGTTGCAAAATCTTATTGGCTGGAAATTGTTTGAAATATTTTTCAGAAGGAAATAAATTTTTCAACCAAACGCTCCTCACAAAAAAAACAAAAACAAAATTTTTTTTTTAATATTTTTTTTAGGATAGTTTGATCAACATTTCTTGTCTTGCTAGAGTTGTTCTTCAAGTGCTACGTGTATTACAATGGTCATTTTCATTTTCAGTTGTCCTGTTCTGTAGACCCTCCACTGGGAGATCGGCCTCCACCCTGAATAGTTTTGTATTCTACTCGTGCCCTCCAACCCTTTGATAGCTCACCCTCCCTTATCGGCTCCATACGAGTCGAGTTCTTTTCGATTCAAACCGTGTTGGTTTCCAGGCTCTCGAGACCCTCCT
>BMAO01006953.1:0-30195 GCA_019973975.1 Trichonephila clavata | reverse complement strand
CAAGTTTTAGTTAAGAATACCATAAAAAGATTTCGAGAGTTAGAAAGGCTATCAGGTAACTATTATTATTATTTTTTATAGTAACTATTGGAATATAATTTACAATATGATATACCAGAGAATTTTTTACGGTTTTGTGTCATGTTTAATTTGACTTTTTTTATACATATGTGTGATTTAGCTCATAAATTTGATCGAGATGTTGTATATTTAATTTTCAAGCATAACGTTTAAATTTCCAAATTATCTCGAGTAGGAGTTATAATTTTGATTGCTACTATCAATAAAAAGGGCTGTACAAGTTATACATAAGACATAAAATATTGATCTATGTGTACGCATTGTATATATATGAAGCAAAAATTATGTAAAGAATAATTTATTATTTGTATTTTACTCCATTGTACGATTATTTGACCCTGTCAATGTGTTAACTTTCTTTGTATTCTGTTTTTGCTTATTTTTGTAATAATAAATGCAACTCTGATTGTAAGTCGAGGGGAAATTGTAGTAATAGTGGTTATAACAGAACAACTTGGGACTCGGTGGCTTAGAAGTATCGTACTTGCATCTTACATTTAAGGTTGCGGGTTCGATCCCAGCTGGAGTTGACTGATTTTAGATGCAAAAATCGCAGACATGTATGTCATATGATTATGAGGCTTGTAAATGATCCCTCGAGCTTCAATTTGGCTCAGGCCAAAGGCATTAAACCAAGGTATTATTTAGCATCCACAGCGAGAGAGCCTGAATTGAATACATTCAAGCGTCAAAATTTTGGTTGCGGAATCCACGGCTAGATTCTGCCACCAATGAAATGGCTTACACCCTTCGAATTAGCTGTGTCTGTAAAGACTGTACTGCCAAAATGCAACCGATTTGAATGAAAAGAAAAGCTTAGAATCATAGCAGTTTGTACTAAAAGGTTTTACAGTTGAACATATCAAATGAAACGTATTTTTATTTTGCATATAATTTTGAAAATTTTGATAAAAAAAGTATTTTTTTTTTGTTCATTTAGTGGATTTGATTTAAAAATTATTTTTCTAATAAATATTAATAATTTTTAATAGAATTTTATAGTGGGAAGAATGAAATTTTTTTATTTTAATTTTAATTTTACATTTTTTAAAAAAATGTAAAATTGGAATACCTTGGAATATTATTTTGCTTCTTATCTAGTTTTTATGTTAATAATTCAAAATATTGGTTTGAATTTTATAGGAATAGAGTTTTATAATCCAGTCGGAACAATTGTAACTGTAGAAAAAGACACCAGGTCTTTTTATGAATTAATACAAGGGCTTGAAATGCATGGAGTTAGCTTTATTGATTTGTCAAAAGGGAAGCGTCTGAAGAACAGGTAAAGTATTATTTTCAGATGACCGTGATACAATATACTTGCCAGGAAATTTTTACCTAATTATGTTTCTTTATTAGTAAGTTCCTCAAAACATGTATATACTTTCAAATGGTATTGCATATTGCATATATAAACAGGTACAAATTATTTATGCATATACTGATTTTCGTGTAATGTTTCCATTATAACATATCAACGAAATATTTATTTAAAAGGAACTCACTGAAGGTAAAATATTGATAAAGATTAAATCTCTTAAAGATTTAACAGAAAATTAGGTTGAAATGGTACCAAAATAAGTTTTCCAATTTAGAAATATATATATTATTCCCAATTATTGTCTGCAAATGGAAATGTTTTCATTATAAAATTGAGAAATTAAAATTTCTAATTAACAATTTGGATTAACATAAGTAAAAGACTATAAGGAAATTAAATAAATGCTGAATAGTAATTTGGACAGCACTTCAGAATTAAAATGGCTGCTCCAAATCAAGTTTTTGAGTTATTGTTTTTATTAAAACATAGTTGTTCTCTCAGATTATTTTTTACTGTTTCCTATTTCCCCGAATGATTTCAATCATAACAGACAACAAAAATTCTATGTATTGCAAACTATATAACAGAGTTATAGTTAAAAATATAATTAAATATGTGCTCCATCCATAATATCACAGTGGACAGCACCTTCATGTGCCCCATCTTCCTCTACATGATACCCCATTTATGACAAATGATTGAAAGGACAGACACATTCGAAGGGTACCAATGCTGTCAAAAGGGGCTCCAGCACGTGTAGACTGATGCATAGCTACTTTCAATGAGTTATTAGAGCATGTGCAGGACGTTCTGAGTATTTCTTACCTCTACTAGGACTGCTATCTATCGACTGACCACCAGCAACGACCCAGCCTTTTATCCGACACCATCGATGCTTTTGTATACAATAATAAAGGGCAAGAGCTATACAGAAGGATGAACGGTAAAGTGTTCTGCGACAGTTCAAGCTTCTGTTTCATATTTGAGAGCTTTTGCGTGTGAAACTGGCATCAACATGTTAACAAGTTTAATCTAATCGTAACTGTGAAACACCATTTCACATGACACCATAACCATTTTTCACCAATTGGCTACCAACGACGACCCAGACTTTAACTCAACACCATTGATGTTTTTTTATACAATAGTGACGGACTAGATCCACATAGAAGAAAGAAGGGCATGTGCAGCGACAATTAACGCTTCGGTTTCAGCATTGCTAGAAAATGCGTAAGAGTCTAACGTCAAGGTGGTAACAGGCTCAATCCATTCATAATCGGGAAACAATACTTCGCGCAACAACATGATATTATAATTTGATACTCCTGGCTAATGCTAATTAGTCACCTTTGATCTGTACTGGTGTTACTATGACGGCCCAATGAAATGTGAATATCGGGATTCGAGTTCTTTGTTATTGCTTCAGGATGCATCCAATGCCATTTACTACCAAGATAGCGCTTGAATGCAAACAGCATGTACCTGCCAATAATTTTAGCAAGGTCTATTGGTGCTTCTTTGGCCACTGGTGTCTCCTTAACTCTCTTATTGATAAAACACATCTAGATCCTGATAAGTCTTCGTTTATGTAACAAGCCACCATCAAACTTGGAGAATGATCTGAGAAAAAGAGTTAAGTGCAAACGGTTGTCCATATATGTAAATGTTCACCCACGCGATTCGTACCTTCATTACTTTTGTTGCATGACATGCTGAATTTTTGCCACACTTGATTGACAGAAAATTCATTGACCCGTTTAGGCTCACCGTATTGGTGTATTAGGTTGAAACAAACACCATTTGTTGTTGGTTGCTTTCTCTTTTTCAGTTTGTTTATCAATTTTTCTCATTTTCCACACACACTTTCATGGTGTTGCATTTTCGGTATCAGGCAACATTTTCTTTGTCGTGTATGCACTATAAAACTGCATTTTCAAATACAAGGGGTGATCAAATGAAAAGGTACGAAACGACACGGTGGGTACAAATATAGACTTTATTCAAAATATACACCATAGGCCTGAGCACAACGATCCCACTGATGAATAAGCCGCAGGATTCCTTGTTCCCAGAATTCCTGTGGCTGTGACGAGACCCAGTCCTTCACAGTGTCCTTGAGTACGTCGTCTGAGTTGAAGCGCTTTCCTTTCAGGTGTTTCTTCAGTGGACCAAACACATGGAAATCGCAGGGTGACATGTCCGGACTGTAGGACGGATGGTCCAACGTCTCCCATTGGAACTTGTCCAGTTCCATTTGTGTGACTCTGGAGACGTGTGGACGCGCGTTATCATGGAGCAGAATCACACCCTCCGTGAGCAGCCCGGTCTTTTGTTCTTGATGGACCTGCGTAGGCGTCGGAGTGTCTCACAGTACACATCGGAGTTAATGCTTTTTCTGTGCTCGAGTAATTCTGTGCTCGCATCATTTGGACGCCGCTTTTTATAAGAGCCTTTGCTCTCTCCTGCGCATGTGGGCACCCGCGCATGATCCGATCCCAGTCAGAGTCTCCAATGGCATCCCGAGATGTCTCGCTACATTCTCCCTTGGCGGAATATGCAAATATTTAACTGTTTCATTTTTATGTCGTTTCGTACCTTTTCACTTGATCACCCCTTGTACATGATAATACATATCAAATAAATTTTAATGAAGTGTACGAATATTTTTGAATAGTATACATTGAATTTTTAAAAAAAATTTGTTTTTAAACTGTTTTTCCCCCTTATTTCCTGTATAATTTTTTAAAAAGTTTAAATGATTTATTGACTTCACTTTTTATTACGTAACACAGAAAAAATTAACCATATAAATTGAATTTCAATTATAACTAGGCATTGACTTTCATCTCCAATATGAATTTCTTTAAAATTATTTTTCCTTGACTTAGCATTTGATTATGAATTTCCAAAATAACACATCGATAATTATTTCATAATTAATGAAATATCTGCTCTTTCTTCAACAGATTTCCATTCCTAAATATAGATCCTCAGGATTACGCGTTATTTGACGATGATAGAGCGGGATACATTAACTGTAGAAAAATGGTGGAAGCAGAAAAGAAAATAGCTGAGCTACAAGGATGTTATATTATTGATGATATCGTCGAAGAAGTAAAAGATAATTTAGCTGGAATCCATAAAGTATTTCCTTTTCTCATATTATATTTTTAATTATCATTTTAATGTTGTTTATATTAAATTTGTTGTTGAGTCCTAAAAGGCTAGTGATAAATTAACTTAATATTTTATGACATCAATCTATTTGGAAAAAACACATCACTATTATTGCATCGTTTACAAACACAATATATTTATTTTGAAACTATTATTTATAGTTATTAGAAACATTTACTTTGTAAGCGTTTAATACATTCATTATACAACTCATGCGAGAGGATTCATTTTTCTCATAAACGTAAATTTTAATCAATATGTAAATTACGTTTGAACGTAATGGAATTTTGGAATGCGTTATAGTTCTTAGTAACTGGTCATCTTAAAAGGTTAAACTCAAGACTGTTTTAAACTCAAATTTGAATATTGTCTGCGCAAATATAACTCTAGAAAGAATCAAAGAGATGGGCCAAATTCATGTGACATCATAGTCACATTATAGCTGAAATTTCTTAGTTTCAACCATTTAGTTCATAAATTTATGTGAGGTCATAGTCATATAACTGAAACTCCGTTGTTTCAACCAATCAGTTCATACATTTATGTGATGTCCTAGTCACCTGATAAACGCAATAACATGTTTCCAGCCCATCAATCGCGCGCTTCGTTCTTGCCAACTTTTGCTTTTATAGAAACTTTCTATTAAAAAGTTTATATTTGTCAACAGTAATAATAAGCAAAGATAAACCCATGATATAAAAGTACATGTTTGAAATAATCCGTGGCCATTGGTAACGATAAGCTAAAAAGACGTGTTGACAAGCCTGGCAGGGATGAATATTACAATTTGGCGAGTGTTATGATTATTTTACTTGATGTTCTATTTGACGACATTGACGAGGCAGTCCTTTGTGGCAAGAAATCTGGTTTATTGAACATCTCCAGACACGCAATTATATATGGACAGCAACTCAAAGAAAACACACAGCACACAAATACACACACGCCAGCTGCAGACAATTACATTACAAAGGACAAAAAACAAGAGGGCGGTATTTCCATAAATCTCGGTTTATGTACGAAACGACAAACAGAAGTACTACTACTCACATGATCTATGGATGGATAGATATATTTCAAAAGATTCCCGTTAAGTGGGCTACTAGTTATTATTTAAACGTGGGTCTTGAAGGAACGGACCATCAATAATAGAAAGATTATTAAAAATTAAGTTAATGGGAATTATACGTGTATAAATATGTTTTGCTTAAATTTTGAAAAACCGTTTGCAGAATCTTAATATTTTGAACCTTTATACCAATTTATCAAATTTGAAATTTTATCTAAATTCTACGAGTCGAACAACAAGTGTAAGTCTAATCCGTGTTTAGTATTCAGTGGAGAATACGCGATTGCATGTATTTTGTGGCAGTCAGAAATTTAGAATTTTCGGACAAGAATTGGGACTTCGAGGGTCCCCCCGTTTCCCTCTGAGCAGTTTCACATATACTCGTGAACTCTTTCTTCAAAGTCCTTTGCAACTTTTCTTCGCGTACTTTTTTGCTATCGCTCTCAAGACAATGTTTAGCTTCAGAAGGAGTTCTGAAAATGATTAAATATGAACACTTAATAAAAAATAGTTTTTGAAATAAGTCCCACTTCTAGTCACTAAGACAGCAAGTTTAAAACTAATTTTAAACTTACCCAGTTTCTAATTGGGCATGGACACTCTGAAACCTATTTGAAACGCTTCAATTTGTCGCCTATTGACCAGTGTTTTTGCTTCAGTGAAACAGTCCAGGATATCAAGCATCTGGTACTTGCTTGTACTTAATTCACTTTCGAAAGACGTACATTCATGAATTGCCTACACAAGAACAATATAGCTTGGCCTCCTTCTTCCTCTGCCTTTGTTCAGAGCAAATCTTCTTTTATATCGTTTTGTGCATACATTAATGGCATTTATTCCTGTATTATTTAGGTAGTAGTTATCTTTTGTGTTTGCTAATATTTACTATACGTGTATGTTTATGTGTGCATTTGCATGTATATATATATATATATTTGTGTGTATATGTATATAAGCATTTGTGTGTGTATATGTATATAAGCATTTGTGTGTGTATATGTATATAAGCATTTGTGTGTATATGTACAAGGGGTGATCAAATGAAAAGGTACGAAACGACATAAAAATGAAACAGTTAAATATTTGCATATTCCGCCAAGGGAGAATGTAGCGAGACATCTCGGGATGCCATTGGAGACTGACTGGGATCGGATCATGCGCGGGTGCCCGCATGCGCAGGAGAGAGCAAAGGCTCTTATAAAAAGTGGCGTCCAAATGATGCGAGCACAGAATTACTCGAGCACAGAAAAAGCATTAACTCCGATGTGTACTGTGAGACACTCCGACCCCTACGCAGGTCCATCAAGAACAAAAGACCGGGGCTGCTCACGGAGGGTGTGGTTCTGCTCCATGATAACGCGCGTCCACACGTCTCCAGAGTCACACAAATGGAACTGGACAAGTTCCAATGGGAGACGGTGGACCATCCGTCTACAGTCCGGACATGTCACCCTGCGATTTCCATGTGTTTGGTCCACTGAAGAAACACCTGAAAGGAAAGCGCTTCAACTCGGACGACGTACTCAAGGACACTGTGAAGGACTGGGTCTCGTCACAGCCACAGGAATTCTGGGAACAAGGAATCCTGCGGCTTGCTCATCAGTGGGATCGTTGTGCTCAGGCCTATGGTGTATATTTTGAATAAAGTCTATATTTGTACCCACCGTGTCGTTTCGTACCTTTTCATTTGATCACCCCTTGTATATAAGCATTTGTGTGTGTATATGTATAAAAGCATTTGTGTGCATATGTATATAAGCATTTGTGTGTGTATGTATGCTTTACGCATTTATATTTTGAAAATAAAATCTTATTATGAGTGAGTGATTTTGGGGTTTATTGGCGCAAGAGCCGATTTCGGCTATACTGCGCCAAACATTTGTTTTAATATCTGTGGTCTAGACGGGAAGAGAAAGAAAGAATGAATTGAATGACAAGAAAGAGCGTCGAAAATAGAGAAGGATCACTAGGGTACCCCGGGTTCGTGAAGCCCATGTTTACCAAAGACAGTAAACCCCGTGGGAAAAGGAAAAGATCACTAGGGCACCTCGGGATTGTGACACCCGTACTCACCTAAAGAAGGTGAGCCCCCTGAGAGGAAAATCTTATTATGATCGCACATGTTTTCAAACCTTCCCCATTGTATAATTTTAATTACTGAATGTCACAATTTGCATTTGAGCAATCTTGTATTTTGTTCTGTATTTATTGTATTTGCATGCATTCTTGTTTCTTTTCCCTTTTCATTCCCATTTGTGCCTGTATCCTTCTACTTGAAACTTCCTACCATTATTGAATGAGTACTGACTTATGTTTGTAAGCCTTGTATTATACTTGTGGGCCCACAAGGATTCTACCTAGAGCAGAGGTGTCCATGCCGCTGCACGCGTGCCGCAATGTGGCACGCGGGAGTCGTAACTGTGGCACGCGAAGACTTATTGAAAAATTACAAAAATTTTATGAAAAGATTACTGAATTAATTGAATTACAATAGAAAATTATCATGAAAAGAAAATGTAAAAAACAGAAATTTTCAGCGTGAGATTTTAAAGGCGCTAAGCAACATTTCTTTTTTCTTCAGTATAGTGCCAAACCTTACAATTCTACAGCATTATAACGCTCCGAGAAAAGTGTTGAGTAACGTTAGACTAAAAACAAATAAATTCTCTCTCTCTCGACGGTCAAATCTGCCCAAAAAGTCACCCTCTCTCGGGGGCGGTTAATTTTTAATATCTCGGATTTCTATTCGAATTTCAGCTTCCCCTTGCAGTGCAGAAGTTTAGAGTTTATAGCTGTTAGTGGGATGTCAGATCAAAAGGTTCTTCCGAAGGTGTTGGCTATTTATGTTTTTTTTTTAATGTCAATAAGTAATTCTGCAATATATTAGGAGAGCAGCTGTTGATACGGTAGAAGTAATTCTATCTGCACAAGGTAGCCGCTTTATAAAGCAGAGTGAACGAGAACTTGTATCCATGACTAATCAGAATACTCAATTCGGAGCTTAGAAAATTTATAGCGTAACATCGACAAATTGTTTCTAGCTGTCAGACTCAGTTGATTTTAAACTCTGTTTAGCAAGACATTAAGCTTTTTACTTTTTCTAAAATTCTTTTTAAATTTTAGCATTGAGTGTAGTTGCTTAAGATTTTTAAAATTTTAAATATGTTTTTGAGTAAACATTCGACACCGAAAAGAAATTATGAAGAGGATATTGCAGCACGTGATTTTAAATTTGTATCGGAAGAACAATACTTCTTTACAAATCAAAATGCTTCCAAGCCTATTTGTTTGATATGTGGAATTTGTATAGCAGTTCCAAAAAAATTTAACTTGGACTGTCTTTTTAAACAACCGCATAGTGATTTCAATAGCAAATATACTGTAGGATTAAATTTGCGAACGGAATTAATCAATAAAAAAAATCTTTCGCCGGCTAACAATCTTTGTTCCAGAAGAGGAATGAGGAAATGGAAACCATGGTAAAGGCTTCTTATAAACATTCTATGTTGTTAGTCCGCAAGAAAAAACCATATTCTGACGGAGAGCAGATAATAAAAAGTAGCCTTTTAATTTTCGCCCAGAATGTCGATGATCTAAATGTCAAAAATATGGTTGATAAAATAGCTTTGTGTCTAGAAATACCGTCATGCGTCGTATAGATGACATGAGCCAGGATGTTGGAACGTAAATTGTCTCTGGGCTTCAAATTTGCAAATATTTTTCATTAACTTTGGATGAAAGCTGCGATATCTCAGACAATACGCAGTTAGACATCTTTATGCGTTACACGAACAATAATTTTGATACTGTGGAAGAACTTCTTGATTTGCTCCAACTAGTTTTAACTACAGGTGAAGTCATTTTTAAAGAAATTAAAAATGTAATTGAAAATAACAAAGTAGAATTGACAAAATTAACAGTGTTTGCACAGATGGAGCGCCTTGCATGGTTGGCAAAATAAAAGGTTTTATTGCATTGCTTAAAAATTATTTGGGAAGAAAAGTTTTCAAGTATCATTGTATTATTCATCAAGAAGCTCTTTGTGCCAACTTGTCTTTCGTTGTTGACCCCGCGGTGCGCTGTATCAACAAAATACGAGCTCGTGTTCTGAATCGAGGAAGATTTCGTACGATTTTCCCCGAAGAAACGGAAGAAAATGGCGAGTTACTCTTTCATTGTAATGTGCGCTGGCTTTCCAAAGGAAATTAATTCACTTGTGAGATTTTGGAGTTCGATAGAATGTGTTTTAGAATATTAAGAAGAAAATAATGAACTGCCCAGTGAATGCTCGCTCCTCAGGAGTGAAAATTGGCTGTGGGATTTAGCTTTTCTTACAGATATAATGGAACATTTAAACAACTTAAATTTAAGAGATTTCAGGGGAAAAATTGTATTTTTCCTACCCTAGTTGGACATATATCTTCTTTTGTGAACAAACGTTTGCTTTTTTGTCCGGATTTTGGAGAGAAAAAATTAACTCATTTCCCATTCACACATGCAGGAATTATCCGTCAATGTTCCGAACTATAATAGATTTAAAAATTTAATATCCATTGTACAGGATTCTTTCAATGCCAGGTTTGAGGATTTTAAAGATGATAAAAAAATACTGAACTTTTCCCTAATCCTTTTTCAATTTCTCTTGAAGACATTAATTGTTACCCACCTCTGGTACAAATTGAAATTATTGACCTACAGAACCATATTAGTCTAAAAAGCAAATATAAGGAAGTTATTTTAACCGCAAATGAGATCCGAATTGCATCAAATTTTGTAAATTTGTGCCACCAAGTAATTTTCCAAAATTTACATGATTTAGCGGTCAGATATTGTTGTAGGTTTGGATCAACATATGTTTGTGAAGAAATGTTTTCTGTTATATGAACGTAATTAAATTAAAATATCGCTCAAAATTAACTGATATGCACTTAAAACACCTAATTTTGTTAGCATCTTCACGAACTAATCCAAATAGAGATTTATTAGTAAAAAAAAATTACAAATTCAAAAACCACATTAAGAAAGTACTGACTGCTTAATAATCACTTAAAATTAAATGTTTCAAGTTGCTTATTTTTATTTTGCACCTGAGCTTACTGATTGATCCTGTAAAAATTATTTCTCAACAATACAATATATAAGTTTCTACTTTTGTTTTATTTGTTACACCATTTTTTTTCCACTAAATAGAATTTGCATTTAAAAATATGTTTTTGGTCTAAATAACCCATAATAATCCTGTAAGTAACATTTTTTCACTTTTGTATATTTTTTAGAAGGTGGTAGTGGCAATCATAATTTTTTTTTATCAGATTGTGGCACGCTTCTCAAAAAGGTTGGCCACCCCTGTGACCTAGAGTTTCGGAAAAAAATCAAATTGATTTTACCGAATAACTGTAAAAAGTAGCATTTAGATGAAATATAACATTTTTAAAATAAAAATGCATTAATTGCTTTACTTTCCAATTAAAATTATGAGAGAGAGAGAGAAACACAATACTAATTCTATATTAATTGTTAGTAATTTCTTTGCATTAGTTAAATTATAAAGTATGTTACTTTATCAAATTAATTTCAAAAGTTCTCAATGACTTTCACTTTGCGTTATATTTTTTTTCTGTGATGTTTGAATGCAGTTTAAGCAAGTTTATGTTACCTCAGTTACTATTTTTGTCTCTATCTATGGTCAGGTATATCGAAATAAAAAACATAAAGAATATTTAAAGTATATTATAGGCATTACTTTATGTTTTTAAAAAATTATGTTTAGCAAAATAAATACTAATTCTTTTAAAATAATATTTTTTTGTGCAGTCTGTCATTAATGACTATTATTTGATAAAACATTGGAAATTATATTTTTTAAACAAAATGCTGCATATAATTGAAATATTTTGTCGTCATTGGGTATTTTCACTGATTTTTATTTAAACATTTGCAGATTATTACAAAAAATAAGGGCATCATTCAAGCGAAGAGAGTTCTGTTCTGCACCGGTGCATTTACTCTTTTCAAGAGATTTCATCCAATAAAAAGACTAAAAATGAAGGTGAATAAGGAAACAGTAGTATTCCTTAGAATACCAATTCAAGAGACATGCAGATTGAGGTAAAATGTGATATTTTAGACTCTTTACTAATGTTTCAATTTAATTTCATCCTTGAAGCATAAATTATAAAAAAGTTTAAATAATAAGCAAATTTTGTACTATTTTTTTTATAAAAAGAAAAAAATATGTTTAAAAGTTTTCCTTTTTTTTCAATAGGGTTTATATCCTCTAATACGTACATAAAATATTTAAAATAGTAAAAACCTGATAGTATCTTTATTATATGTAAGTATCTTGTCAATTAGTAAATATGGTGATAAATTTCTATGAAATTAGTAATCGCTCATTTAAAACTTCTTAAAAATAGTGAAGCCCTTTTAAAATTACCAAACGACAAATTATGTTCCACTTATCTGGTGTAACATTCCCCCCCCCTCAAGGAATAAAACAGAGTTTCATAATTCTATTATATATTTTTTTCTTTTTTATTGGGGGGGGGCGATGTTCAAGTCATTCACATATTCATGAACCTATAAATACCATTAAATCAAACTATATAAAGATATTTTAGTTACATGATAAGTTGTTGTTTCTAATCCCAGATTGTCATCCAATGCTATAGATTCTACAAAATAAGAAAAGTAAGCCTTCAATATAAATTAATATAACTATAAAACCTCTTAACCCCTTAATTATCTCCGGCATTTGTATACGTCTCGCTTAACCAGTGCGTTAGATGCCCCGAATATATATATACGTTACAGGTAAAACTCGAAGTTAGACCAGTTTGCGAAATGACTGGTCAATTCAAGTTTTGGCCAAAGTCCGAAGAGCTTGCAATTAATATTTTATGTTCTACTTTTTTTTTTTTTTTAAACATTTATAAACCCCGTGCACCACCGAACGTATAACACGGGGGTAATATGTTCTACTTTGACTGACCATTTCACGAAGTGGCTGGGAATCCTTGGTCAAATCCCGGTGTGATAATGGTAGATTGACTGTAGGTGGTACGTCAGTCTCTTCCGGTGTGATGCTGTGAAATGTTTCAGATTACATTCTCTTCCGAAATATCGATTTATAAAATACGAACTTTTTTTTACAAGGGAAAAACAATATTGAGAGTAAATTAAAATAAATATAATGACTTTTATGCATGAAAACACTCATAGACAAAAAAATTAGCGCACCAAGAAATAATTGCGGGATCGTAAGGAAACTTGGCATGAAAGTACATATCGAGGAGATATGTGAATGATTACAAATGCAGCGTGATTGCGCATTACGTATAGCCGGTAGGGGGCGTTTAACGTCGTTCTACGTGGAGTATAAAGCAGGTAACCAAAGCTTTTTTGTGTGTGCTAAATCGTCTACAAAGGAAAAGCTGAGGTAGATATGCCATTACGCCGTTTTCGAAGACAATATGAATAGTTGCTTCAGTTTGAGAGGGGGAGAATCATCTGCATGATGGAACTTGGGTGGTCAGCAAGGCGAGTAGCTCGTCAATTAGGCCGCTATGATTGTGTTGTGAGGAGGTGTTGGGTCCAATGGATCCGAGAGATGTCATTTACACGAGACCAGGCTCAAGACGCCCTCGACAGACCAGTCGTCGAGATCACCACCCCATCATAAGAAATGCACGCGTACAGCCAACTGCTTCATTGGCCGCCATCCAGGCACAGGTAGTACCTTCACTAGGAGCCCCAGTGTCTTCTTGAACCATACGAAGGCGCCTGGCTGAGGGACATTTGGGATCGCGGTGCCCATTACGTGTGTTGCCTTGACGCCCATTCATCGATGCCTCCATTTGGAGTGGTGCCGCGCACATGGAAACTGGACTGCAGCGGAATGGAACCAGGTCGTCTTTAGCGAGGAATCCAGATTCAATCTCAGCAGTAATGACAATCGTGTTCGTGTGTGGAGATCGCTGGTGAACGCTTCAATCCTGCCATTGATTTAGAGCAACACACCGCTCTAACAGCTGATGTGATGGTATGGGGTACCATTGCCTGCAATACACGGTCACCACTGGTATTGATCCGTAGCACCATGACAGCCCAACGGTATATCCATGATATCCCTCAACCCTATGTGTTGCCACTCATGCAACGGCTCCCAGGAATCATTTTTCAACAAGACAATACTCGGCCTCACGCGGCCAGGGTGTCACAAGACTGTCTACGCACTGTTACTACCCTTTCTTGGCCTACCCGATCCCCAGATGTGTCTCTAATCGACCATATTTGGGATCATTTAGGACGGTGAGATGGGCATCTCACGAGTTTGAACAAACTAGAGGCAAGATTACAGCAAATATGGAACGAATGTCTCAAGACATCATACAAAACTTGTATGCCTCAATGCCTGATTGTATCGCAACGGGCATTCGCGCTAGAGGGGGTTCATCAGGGTATTAAATCCTCTGTTCTTTTGCCTTTTTCTCTGAAATAAATTATTATTTTTCTTTGATTTTCTAATCTTTTACTTGTATCAAAGTAGTCATTACGTATGTAAAATTTCGTTTCCTTTTGACGACTCCTTCTTGGTGCGCTAATTTTTTTTGTGTCCATGAGTGTACAAATAAGGAATGGTTGTAGTTGAAATTTGGCAGATGGTGCCAAATCCCGCAACTTTTAATCTGTAGTAACGGGGTTAATGTTTAAATAAAATACTCATTCTGTATTTATTTTTATTTCAACTGATATTTGTAGAAAAAAACAATCAAGCTCGCTTTAATCCCCAAATAATTCCAATTGTTACATCCTAACACAAAACAATTGAGTTCAATTTTTTTTATAAACTTCTTTGAGATAGTTCTATTACCATCACACTACAACGTTGCTCGAGGGCTATTGGGGTTATTTTGAGTCATGGTTAAATGACGAGACTGACACCTGAGCTAACACCCTCTTCTCCTAACCACCCACCACCACCACACCAACGGATGGAAGCAAGAGTGAGCCTCTACGGAAGAGGGGCACAACCTTTTTAGGATGAGGGGCCAAAAAATTTAATATTATCATAATCGAGGGCCAAAGTTTTACGCGACGGCAAATATGTTATAAACGTGAAAACACTGTTTTATGACAATACTTATTTAAAACAATTATTACTTTACTTATTTTACTCATGTACACGTTATACAGTTGATAAATGGATAAACACAAACACACACTTTTAGGAATGATTAAAACACTTTAGCTCAAAAAAAGGTTCCTGCTAAAAAATTGGCAAAATTGAAATAATATAACAGAAGAAAAGTTTTGTTAATTATACAGAGAACACAATTTAAATTTTGAAAACAAAAATTTGTACTTAAATTTGTAAAATTTAATGAGATGGCTGGGATTGAATATTTGAAGTTATTGATTTTACGTCGGGCTTAAGACTTGTTATGGCAGTACGTAGAACAGAAGAAAAGTTCTCATCTGCAATTCTATTTCTTATTTTTGATTTGTTTAAATTCATTAGTGAGAAAGTTTGCTTACAAATGTAAGTGCTGACAAAGAAAGTGGTACATGCAGCTGCATTTTGCTTTAAGCACGAAAAATCCTCAGGTAAGTTTTTATAAAATTCTAATAACGATTTTTCTTTGAATTAATTTTTGGTAACATCAGAATTCTGTAAAACAATTAAGGCTAACTGCATACTTTTATCCACTAGATTTATATCAACAGAAAATGAAGAAGAAAAGACATCAATGTTTGTTTGGCAATTTTTTAAATCTAAAAACCGATCATCAAATGCATTGCGCAAGATTTGAATTTGTTCCTCATACTGTATCTTCATGTGTGGAAATTTTTCATGCATTTTTTGGCAATAGGGAAAGTGTGCTAAAGTTTTAGTTTTCAGCTGGTTTTGAAATAAGCATAATTTTTATTTAAATGCCTTTGCGTTATTTATCAATTGAAAAATGAATTGAATCTTTCTTTTTAGCTTTGTGTTTAAGTCATTAAAATGGCCTGTTATGTCTGTGAGAAAAGCCAAATCACTCTAGAAACTTGCTTCTTTTAACCTTCTAGTATTTCTACCACAGTCACTTAGAAATGTAACAATTAGTCAAATAGTTCTATAAAACACTTAAGGGCAACTCCTAGGCTGAGCCATCTAAGTTCTCTGAAATTAAGAATATCAGAAGGCAAATCATCAAAATATTTTGAAAATTCTTTAAATTGCCTATGTTTGAGGGTATTACTACGAATAAAGTTAATTGCTTCAGATACACTCTGTACTAAGGTTACAAATTCTGATTCTTTACCACATACATTCTCTTGATGAATAATGCAATGAAGCTGCAACAGTTCTACATCACAAGGGGCAAGGCGTTCGTTTAGCAACGTAACCATTCCAATTTTCGTGCCTATAAAATCAGGCTTTCTTCGTTTTTTGCAGGTTCGTTTTAATTAGTCAATAGTCAATAAATTATTTTCCAGTAATAACTCAAATTAAAGTTAATAACAAAAACAACTTTAATAATCCATTAATTACCAATTGTTAAATTGGCTCGGAGCTGGTTATAGCGCCAGCCACTCGCTTCAAAGGGGTTCATACATCTGATAAACAAAAACACTTTTTTTACAAAAACAAGGGGGGGGGGAGGCTTACAACAATTTTTTGGTGTAAAGAATCATCGCCAAGGGGTCGATGAACTGGGGTTTTAACAGTGCCAATCGTTGATTTTGCTTAATCTGTGGTAATGCTAACACAATTGTTTATGTTTAAGGAAGCTGTATCGCACAAATGCATCAAATGGAAAGAAATTCTCTTCCAGTTATTTGCCCCTTCATGAGAAACATTCAAAGAAGTTCTTTAGTAAAAAAAATTTTTTATCAATTCCCCGAATAATCACAAGAAATTGGCTAACTGATGTTCGATCTGTAGATTCATCAACAACTAAAGAAAAATATACAAAGTTTGAAGAAGCTGATTTTATTTGATTTTCAATCTCCTCAATCAACTGTTGAATTCTTCTTTGAATAGTCGATTCTATTTAAGATTATACTTTCTTATTTTCTTTTTGCTTCAGGACAAAGTTTTCCAGATGGAATTAACAAATCCTTTTTCACAAAATCACCATCTGTGAATGGCCGACCTTCTTTAGCGATAATTTCGGCGAAACCTAAGCTCACTTCCTCATATAAATTCAAGTTAGCAGAACATTTTTGAAAAAAATTTGCTTGACTACTGAAAGTTATTTTTGAGTTATTCAATTTTTTTCGATCGCTCATATCCTTTCAAAGATGCAAAATGTTTGTTTTGTTTCATAATGCCGTTTTACGTTATACTCTTTTATCACAGCAATTTTGCAACTACATGTTAAGCATGTGACAGTATCATTGCAATATATAAAGTAGTATTTATCTGCTCATGCATCTTGAAATTTCCGGTTTTGATAATCACCTTTTTTTCTCTCATTATCTAAAATATTTTATAAGACTTTATAAATAAATATTACTAGTCGAAAGATGCAAAATCAAAAAAGAATATCAGATCCGTTCTGTGACAGCTATTTCAAAATTCCCGGTCTACTAGCAAAATCACGGAGTTGCTTAAAAGAATGATCGTTGAGTCTATGTAGAAGTTGAAACTACTATTGGTAACGCTCACTATGAAGAAAAACGTGAGTTTGATAGGTACTTTTGATTGGCTCAGCCTAATTTCGAATCGAGACTGTTCCGGCACGCGTGCGTGAATACGCATTTGTTCTACGACCTGCTCTGCATCCAGACCATGCGATGGAAGAAATAATGGCTTCTGGTGATCACGTCCACAAGCTTCTCCTATACGAAAACTTGTACTCGGAAATAACCATGAAGGAAACATATTGAAAAACCTCTTAATAAACTGAAAAGAACTTAATGACAACTGTAAAACAATTATTTGTTGTAATACTGTTTTTGTACACGATTTTCCCCTGTTTATTTAACAAAGATTACACTCTTCTTTTATAATAGACATTCACGGGCCTTAGATTGTGCATCCCTGCTCTACAGACATTGACCTTCATTATAGTCTTCAGCGGTACTAGGGTAGAACTCAAGACACGCCAGTCACGAGTCCGTGACCTTGACCCTTAGACTAACGAGGCCGTACAAATTTTGCTTAACATACGTTTTAAGTTTAAGTCATTACCTTTATTAAAGTAAAACTCGACTGAATTTGACTTTAGGAGAAAAAGCCAATGTTAAATAGCTGTCGTTTTATTTATTGTGAAATAATTGTCAATATATTTTTAAAAAATATACTTCAAAATGAATTGAATCACTTCTTGTTTTGTCTATGGATTTAGTGCATTTCTATATTGATCCAAAAGCCCCAATAACAAGCGAGGCCAGGTCTGGAACTTGAGGGCTGTAAAAAATATTCTGTGGTGATGCATCAAGTAAATGCAAGAATAAGATAATTAAATAGAGATGCAAGAATGGTCTTACAGTCAAAAATATAATTTAGTGTTAATTAGAGAGGGCGCGTCCCCAAGTGGGGGATCGGAGAACGCCTCCAATGGTTTCCACTGGATAGTGGAAAGGAAATAAAACGCCTTGAGCGGACCAACAGGTAGAAATCCAGCCTCTTGATGCAATGGCAACATTCTTCTATGGACAGTGCAATTGATTCTCTCTGTCAAGTAATCATCAGTTTTTATATAGCCTGGTTTTTTTTATTTCTGTTAAATACAATTGACTAGCAAATTCAAAAACTTTTTATATTAAGTGTATACCTAAGAATTATCTTTTAAAATATTATTCTAAAATAAAAAAAAAACGTTACATCTGTATTTAAAATAATTTCAGATACATTATAAAATTACCTTAACAAGTTTAAGAAAATGCAATCAATGTATTTTTAAATTTTTAGTTCTATGCCCACTTTATTGATGTATAGAGATGGAATAGCTGGTCTGCCTACAAAAGGAGCATACATACTACCTCCAATAAAATATCCTGACGGTAAATATCAATTCATTTAAAGCAATTTCGTATTCAGTAACTAATATTAAGGCCTATTTTAATATTTAAAATGATATATTTGTTTGATAATTGTACAAAAAAATTATTACATATAGCATAAGCAATTATATTTATAAGCAATTATAAGAATAATTTGGGTTAAGAGCATATGTGTTTTTAGTAATGAGCTAGGAAAGTCAGAAACCCCACATTTAATGGCAGTTCACACAACAAAAAAACTAATGATAGCATTATAAAATCATCAAAATTAAAATTTTAAACATTAAACATTACTGACATTATATAAAAATTAAATAATAAAGATTTATTTACTATAACACGTTGTAAAAAGTTATATATAAAGTAATGCCTTAAAAATATAATTTTAAGGAATTAAGTTAAAAAGACGATTTTGTAATAAACTTTATTCCATAAAATATGTGTTAGAATGTTTTTACCATTAACCTATAGAGACTCACTCACTCATCACAAGATCTCTGGATCTTAGGCCTAGATTTGAAATTTGGTAGGTATACTTCTCTTTTGTTTAGTAATGATCCACTGTGAATGGATTTTACTGAAATTAATTCCAAAAAACTAGGGGGTTGTGGAAGGACTATAGACAAAAATTTCCTGTTTTTGGCTATCAGACTTTCAGACTTGAAATTTTGTAAACATGTTGTGGGGGCGCTGGCCTAATCGGCATCCCTCTCTCTCCGTCATGCGCGTATCTAGGTGTGGGGGAAACAAAGCATCACCAACAAACCCCATAATAAAAATTAGTTTTATTTAGCCTTTGAACACACATTTAAACAATCACAAGTGAAACTACAAGAGGAAACCTAGGAGTAATATCTAAAGCGTTGTCTATTCTTAATACCCAACTCTAAGTAAACCCGACTACGTGAAATACTTGTAGATAAGGAGAACAAGCGCTAATGAACCAATAACTAATTCTAATTCTACTATCTTAAATCTTCAATCTAATAATTTAATCTAAGCAATTACTTTCTTAACTCACGCTAGGTTTGTGAATGAAATATTCCAATTCTCGCACTTACGTAACAGCTTCACGGCTCCTTCCTCTCTTACATATACAAAACCCCTAGACTATATAGTCAAACTAATTTACATATCACTTGTTCTTCTTGAAAAGCTGTGAATGAGAATGCTAGCCCCAAAATTTCCCCATAAGGATTAGTAGGAAAAATGTCGCTAACCCGCCACGATGTTTCTTTCATTAATTACATATCCACTAAGAATGGATTATGCTGAAATCGACGGAAGGGAGTTACGGAAATGTAAACGATAAACATACTGTTCTTTTGAATCCTCGCCTTTTCAGATCAATTAGTGAGGGATATATAAAAAGGTTTTAGGAAACAATAAAAAGCTTAATACAGTAATACCTCGACTTACGTGAACCTGGAGTTACGCGATTTTTAATTTTGTGGAATCTTTTTTTGTTTAATGAGGGGCGAAAAGATGGAAAATCGGTAATGTGATTGAAGAAGTTGTCCATCTTGCCAGACATATAAATTTAGATGTTAATAGTAATAGCTTTCAAGAACTGCTGGATTCCCACAATTAGGAGCGGATAGTTGAGGAGCTCAGAGACCAATGTGCTCATAATGCTAATGAGCAAGACATTAAACAACCTTGAAGTCTTTGGACCCAGCTCAATTGGAAAATCGAATGACATTTTGGAATTTGACAGAATACCTCAGTTTAATTGAAAAATGGTTATAGATTCTAGAAAATATAGCCTCCAACAAAGAGATTAATTTTTCAAAAAATAATATATATATATATAATATATATATATATATTAATATGCTTCTCTATTTGATGGGTGTCAAACTAGCAGGTCGCATGTGGCCCGCATCGATCATTTTTACGGCCTGACCAATATATTAGAACTTAATAGTGTATAATCTTTGGTAAAAACAATTAAACAATGAAGATTAAATGCACTTTCCGGCGTGAAACATGAACAAATCAAGTCCAGTGGATACTGCATCGTATCAAAAATACGCAGAAAAAATTTGAAATCCTGGAGCTTAAAATGAAGCTAGATGTAAAGATTTAAATTCTTTGGAAGACAAATTTCGTTTGTTCTCTTTGATTTTCTCAATATAAATATGGACTCAGTATCCAGACATACGCCACTGAAGGTGATCGAGGTTCAGTACGATTTAATTATGTAGGTAAATACATTAAAGTGGGTGTGTCTGAATTTTACCAATATTTACCATTTACGGTTGAAAATACTCGGAAATTCGCATATGAAATTATTTCCATGTTTGGAAGTACTTATTGCTGCTAAAATTTATTTTCAGTTATAAAAAGAAACAAGACTCCTCTGTTAGAAATAGTATTAATGGCATTCACCTTGGGTCAATTTTGAAAATATATTCACTGCAAACAATTTTCTCCCGAAATAGGAAAGATAGTAGCAGAGAAGAGATGTCCAGTGTCAGGACGCAAACATTAAATTATTGTTGTGCTCTTATATTTGCTTATATTATAATGTATTATTTTAAATAAGTTTACATTTCTTTAAATAATGATTTTTTTTGTGGCCCACCTTAGGCTAAGCCATGTTTATTTGGCCCAAGTCAGCCTTTGAGTTTGTGTGACACCCTTGTTCTACATAAAAAAAAACTTTGACTTGCGATTTTGTATCTGTGTGAAAAAAGATTTTATTAATTTTTTTCTTTTAAATCATTATTTTTTTCGTCTCCGGCTCCAACTGAAATAGTTTATATGTATCTACATATATGCGAAATCATACCCTGATTTACGTGAATTTGACTTATGAGGTCTGATTATCCCTCAGTCCCACCTATAGCGAAAGTTCGGGGTATTACTGTGTACTCTATATAAGTTTTAGATATAACACAATAACTTAAAAACAATATATAGCCATAAAACACTAAAATATACCCGGTGAAGTGAAAGGGTAACAGCTAGATAACAATTATAATATAGAATAAGATATTTATATTGTATTTAATATAAATTAAATGGAATTAGTTTAAAGAACTTTTGCCAGTGTTTCTCAAACTGTGTGGCGCGTGATAACTTTACAAAGGGGGCGCGAACGTATTGAAAAGTCGAAAACAAAATATTATTTAAGAAAATTTTTAATTTATGGAAGGAAAACAACAAAATTAATTCTTACATAATAAAAAAATAAAATACACATTTACATTGATATAATAAATTTATAAATGCATCAGTAATATACAATCTGTTTTATAATTAGTTTAACAACCCTAAGTTAAGAACAAGTTTAATAATTACCAGTGACCCCATGGGCTTGTCATATATAAAATTATTACCAAAAATTAATATTTATCTGGATAATTTTCACGCTTTGCAATTAATCCATAAACTGCTTATTACATTACTGAATATTGCTTATTACAATGATTCCCTTCCCAAGGCCACAATTTTCCACGTGGGTGCGCGTGTGTGATGTATTGGGGGGGGGAGAGGGGAAGAAAAGGAATAAATAAGCAAGTCCTCTGAACATATACATTGTCAAGGTCCTTTTATTGCATTCCAAAGCCTTCGGAATGATTTTATGAATAGCAGTGCAAAGAAAATATCATACTTTGGAAAGACGTATATATACGTCCAGTGCAATAATCACTTTGGTTTAGCGAAACGTTTATATACGTCGGTGGCACTTAAGATGTTAAAGTCGTATTGTAACTTTAGCGTCAATGTATAGTATTACTGAATTCAATACATTGTTATTGTATGGGGAGGGGGGCGGGCGATGAAAATTATTATTGAATATTGGGTCGCAAACAGTAAAAGTTTGAGAAGCACTGGCTTATGCGGTTTATATTTTGAAAAAAAAGTACACTTAACAAAATACGAGCATGTGGTAACTTCTCTGTCTTAATAAAGTAGTTAGGCATAGTCTTAGCGTTGAATTATATGGAAATTTATACGACTCAATTGTTACAAAGATAATACATCTTTTTGAAATATATATATAGGGCTTGGATTTTTTTACCTCCATTTTATTTCACAGGACACTGGTACCTGAAAATCGGTTACTTGGGTCAATTAGACGAGTCTGAACTGAACACTCTAGAAGAATCAAGACGGTGGTACAACAGTGACGGTGATCCACAAGTAACGAGACATTACTCAAGATTTCTTATTGATATCCTTCCTGGTAAAAAATAATGTTATTGTGTTTATTTATGAAATAGTAAAAATACAGTGTTAGATGACTTTCTCACTCAGTAGTAAATACTATTCTACGAAAGATTATACGATGTTAATTAAAACATATTATTTTCAGAAGAAAATATTTAACTTGTTGTGACCTGTAGCCACCCCTTACATTAATACCTTCCTATCTATCTGAAAACCCAGCTAGATGTGTAGGCGGACTTAAATGATCTAAAGACATTATTCCAATTCAAACTGATTTATTGATTCTTATCAGATATTATGAACAGACACAACACAATTCTTATTAAGATATATAAACTAAGGTAGAGTGCAGAAGTGAGATATAACTACACGTGGATAATAATACAGAATTTGAACTGAATCTAGGACAGCTTAAACGCGCACAATTACAACTACGCCTCACGCTAATAATCAGATTTACTTAATCAAAGTCACTATACCTTATATTTTACTGCTGCGGTTCCTTCGTGACAAATTTCAGGCACTAGCAATCGTTGAGTGAGTTGCCGATGACTCCACGTTCCGTAATATATTTAATTATAATTCTTTTTAATCTTCACTATCCACTCCTCTTTGCGTACATCAAACGTTCCCCTCGCTTAACTCGTCAACAACTACGTATCGACAGTTAGCTCTCTTCACTTTACTTTAAATCACCTCACTTGACTTCTCACTTCCTCTTACTTAGCTCTCTTCAATTCGCGAAAACCGAATTTATATAACATTTTTCATTTATATAAATCACGTTTGGTTTCCCGATGAAGGTTGATTGAAATAAATATTTTGATTGAAAGGGGAAAAAAAGAGAAAAGTTAAAATCCGTATAGATCCATCACAAATTCATTGCTAAGCCCTTACTCGGAGTTTTCTAATTTGAAAAATTTCTGTAGATGGAATGTTTTGGCATTTTAGAGTAGAAAACTTTTAATGTTTTTTAAAAACGTTTTGTTTGTATTGAAATGTATCATTGATGGATAAAGGTATTTTACTTCTACTTCGATGATATTTTAGAAAATTTTCATTTTAGTTTTGTGCAAATCTAATTCTTTTTTTTTTTTGAATTTTTACTTCTGAAAAGAAATGTTGCTATGCTATATACAACACATGTTTTAAAATCGAGAAAGAATTATTGATTAACTCTCAAGTAATATCTATTGAATGTGCCGGATTCACACAAAAAGGTATCAGAAAAATTTTAATGCCAATTAAATAGAAATCATCAAATAAAAATAAACCTGTGTATTTCTAATGTGCATTTGTAGTGGATTTTTCATAAATATTTTACTTTATAATTTTTTGAATAGTTTAAACTGTAGATAAAGTATGATACACAACACACACGTACGTCTATTTTAATGGTTGCAATACACAGCTGTCAACCCTTTATGATGTGTTAGTTCATATGCAATAAAAATTTTACGCACAATACTATGACCCTTCCTGTGCATCGAAGATAAAACTGGTAACATGAATTTTGTCACATGAAGGATCGCATGTTATAAATATAAGTAACTTTTAAATTAAAAAAAAATGCAGACTATAGCATGCGCAAGCACGTATAAATGTGTGTGTGTGTGAGATAGAATAATAAGGAATTCAAACCAAATTCAAATTTTTATCCAGACTAACTTTATCGATTCAAACAAACAATAAAACTTATCAAGCACACACACACAGGAATTTCTTAGATATTCAAATACAATTAAAAATAATATAATAAGTACTTATACTTATGAGAAGAGAGATGATTCTAATTCAATAATATTAAAATAATATACACTTATCAATTTTCAGAAACATTTTTATAAATTACATGCAGTGTAACAGATTTCTAATTTCAGATAATTCGGAAGAAACGAAAAAATTATAATAATCTTATTAAATAGTATTTAGACCAAAAATACCCTTATTAATTTTATGTATAGATATTTGCATAAAGAAGTTATAAGTTGAATAGATTAAACTGTAATTTATTAATTATTAGGAGCTTTTTATTAATAAGTATAGTATAATAATTCATATTTTCAAAGCGTTTCCTTACATTTAACTACCTCTCTTTTAAAATCATAAATGACGATTATGTAGCTCTTAAAAATATACACACACATATGCCAATAAATTTTTTTTCTACTATTAGTTTTTTTTTTAGTACAAACCATTACAGAAATATTATTGACAGTAATCTTATAATTTTAGTTCTTGCTTCATGCGTTTAGTTTAAAATTGTTTTAGTAAAAATAACTGTACACTTATTGCTAAAGCTACAATTTAACCTTTTTCTTTCAAGTTATGAATATATCTTCGGTTCATTGAATCTGACAGTAACTAGTTTATTGTTCTGTGATTCGTGCATAATTCATGCATTTTTAAATGCATCTTTATATGTATATATATGCATGTTACCTATTAACAATTTACTTAAGGTGAAATGGTACCCTAAAAATCTTTGAACTGTCGAAAAACTTATATTGGCTTATTTGATACCTCGAATCTTTATAAACATGCCTGCAAAATTTCAAAGCCTTGCCTGCTTTTTTTATCAAGTTATGAAGCAATATTTTTGCTAGGTAGCAACTACCACGCCCACATTTCAGATTATCTGCTAGAAAAAAGAGCCTGATAAAAATTAATTAATTATTTTTCTACCCCACGTAAGTGACACTAACATTATATATGCAGTAACAAATCATTACAAGAAAGAATTGTACAATTCATGGAAAAATTCTAGTTTGTGTATTGTTTATTGGGGGGGGAGAGCAAATTGATTTGATCAAGATTTAAAAGTTGTGTGTGCTTTTTATGATATTATTATGAATTAAATTAAAACTTCAAAACGGATTCTCCCAAAGCACAAATACTAAATCTCAATTTGATGACTCAGGTAATTAAAAATCTTATTCGAAAGAATAGAAAAACTCTCCCATTTTTATATATTTGTTTTTGGGGATATATATATATATATATATCCCATGAGTGTGAAATTCAACACCTTTATTATAAAATATTTTAAGATATTTATTTAAACAAATGCACATATGCAGCTCTTAGATTTTGATATATTTTAGCTATAAATTGTTATTTGATTTTGATTTCCTTCGTTTATAATATTTAAAATGCGAAGGCTTTTAAAATCATGGAAATAAAAAATTAAAGGCATAAACACATTTTTTTTTACATGTTGTGCATTATTTGAGTTGTCAATCTGAGCATGAAATTAGCTCTGAAGTGTGTATATTTATTTTTTTATAATTATTAAGATAAAGTTTTATGAAATATTGATCTTTCATTCGTTTTCTTCTATATATTCATTATGCCAGTATACTGTTTAATTGTTCTACATCTGTGCAATTTTTTATGGTAAACAGTTTTAAATAAGCTAATTAACATTTCATAAAAGTTTCAGACTATTCGATGAATATTATAACATGCCATTCATAGAATGAAAACTTCAAACTCATTTTTCTCAATGTTGAATTTTTGTACATATACTATTATTCAAAACCCTAAGGTGTTTTTGATAATTGAAGCATAGGCTTGAAATTTTTTATACATATTCTGAAATGTATGCTTTGTAAAACTATGTATGGAATTAGCTCTAACATGTTTAGTACTTTTTCTAAAAGATTTCAAAATCAAAATTGATGTTTTTTTTTTGAGAATTTTTGGAAGTTTAACTATAAAAAAATTAATAAAAAATTAAAGAGCAGTAGCAGAAAAAAACCCATGCACAGTTTTATGTAGCATATTATAAGGTACTTGGAAAAAAATTTTGAGAAAAAAGAAACATTTAAAAAAAGCCTTAGGAATTAAAAAAATGTTTAAAAAAAGTTCAAAAAATTTAAATTTTACAAACATTTTGCAAGAAATTAAAAATTTTTTGTATGGAATTATTATTAAATATTACCCTTTATAAAATACAATTAAAACCAAATATCAACTATTAAAAATTTTAAAAAATGTGATGATGGTATCATTTTGCCTTAATAGGATAATAGGTAACTAAATAACGTTTTAGAACTTTTAGCCATTATATTTCATAGGATTTTGTTCATTTTTGTAAGCAGAAAGGGGAGGTAGGCGACAAATCAAGCTAAATCCTACTTACTTTGGGAAGTGGTCCAGTCAGCATTGTATATCATACTGCAGCATCCATCTGTTTACGTTTCCAAAATCTTAATGATATCTTTGTGACGGGTGCTTACGCGTTTCACTAACCTTCTCTCATAAACTTTTAAATTGTAATTATTTTAACCAATCCCCGCTGAGAGCTGAAAGTGTGACTTATGCAAATAAGATAGTTTCGGGTTTAGCGAGTTCGAAAGAGATATAAAAGGGAGAAATGAAATGAAGAGAGGAGGATGACTCCGTGTTTTGATAGAGGAGTAAACTACGTGATTGCTTAAGAAAGTGTTTCTAGGAGTTTAGTTTAACTAAGTGAAGTTTGTTAGCGGAAGGAAGATTATTGAAAAAGATTCATTAATTCGGTTCGGACGTAATTGAAGATATCCTGGATTGAAGCCACTTCATAAGTTCTACAAATATTCAAGTTTCCTTCTGAAGGAGATATCAGGTCTGTGATTTTTATAGATTAGATTTAAATGCGTAGTTTGATTGTATGTGCTATTCCCTCGTGGTATCAGTTAGTATTCCGTCGTTCATAATTGAACTCTGATCTCACTCCATGATAATTTGTTGTTCTTGAAGTTTGATTATTAATTGTGTATTTCTATCATAAGGAAATAATAAATAGTGATTTATTATTTGCGTAGTCATTAATTATGAATCCGACAAATCCAAATGTAGATAATGTGCAAAGGGGAATTAGTAACCCTAGGGGTATTGAGAGACTACGACACTGGTGCCCAAACGAAATACCGGAATTAAGAGCAGGTGCAGGATTTAGAGTTTTGCCGGAGTTATTTTTTTCGGGTAAAGAAAATGTGTCTGAGTTTATCAATAATATCGATGACAATATAGCTTACTATGAAATACCGGCGAATCTATCATGCGCATATTTAAAAGGTCATTTAATTGGGAGAGCGTTAGACTGGTTTGAGGTGATCGGCTTCGAGTGTGTAAATGAAGAAGCGACTGCATTTGCAACACTTAAAAAGAAATTATCAGATAGTTTTCCGGTAATACGGAATAAATCAGAGCTAGAAGCTCAGTTTTTTTCATCAAAACAACGGAGAGGTCAAGCCCCGTCAGACTTTATTTTTCAGCTGTTAAAAATTCATAAAACCCTGAATTTGAATTATGATGAGTTAAAATTGATTGATCACATAGTAATGCGACTAGAACCCCAAATAATGGATTATTTAGAAGTTCGAAACCCCACAACGAAAACTCAATTGATAGAGTTGGTAGATCGGTATGAGGAACGTCATAACTGCAGGGAAAACCAGGGTTCGAGTAATAATTTTGCTAGACGAAGTTGGGATGTGAGTAGGAATCCTGAGGAAAGAAGGAATAATAGAAATTGGAGAGATACTGGGGTCGGAAATAGTCAAAATGATCAAAGAGGACTAGGCAGGGGTGCGAATAATTTTTCTCGTCGTAATTATCAAAATCAAGGATTCGAGGGTGGAAATCGATACAATCAGCCAAATCAGAGAACAGACCGGTATCAGAACCGTAGGATGGTGGTTAGGAAGGGTCCTAATGATGATTCAGCAAAGCAGAATTGGAGGCGTGTTGATTGCAACAGCGAAAGGCAAAGAAATGCCAATTTAAACTTTCAAAGAGATCGTATTGAGTCAAATCCTCCTAATAGAATTAGACTTAATTCATTGCGATTATCACCAGTTGAACTTCCGTATGTGCCGATTCTTTTGCATGATACATTTATAAAAGCGCTCTGGGATACAGGTGCGGAAAAGTCGTTTATTTCAGAAAAAACGTACCGGTCATATTTTTCTTTCTGTCCTATTAAAAAATCGTTAGCTGAAGTAGTTACAGCTCAAGGGTCACAATGCAGAAATTTAGGCACAGTTGAGTTGAGAATTAAAATAAGAGAATTTTCGAAGTTATGGAAATTTCATGTGATTGCTGAGATGCAATATCCATGCATCCTAGGTATTGATTTCATGTCACATGCGAAAATTAGTTTTGATTTCCTGTCTAAATCGTTAATCATTCCGGATTCGCAAACGGAAAAAGTGGCAATTTCGGACGAACCGGTTCAAATAGATTTATCTAACACTAAGTTAAATTCAAAACAAAAGCAGGAATTGCAGATTTTGTTTAAAGAATTTCATGGGTTGTTTTCGCTTAAGCCTGGTCTGACACATGTATTTTTGTCATGAAATTGACACGGGTGATAGTCCTCCTGTTTTTTTCGAGACCTTATCGCTATGACAGGGTCAAACAGGGTATAATCGACTACCATGTTCAGAAGATGTTGGGTGATGGAACAATAGTTCCAACAACATCGCCCTACGCGTCTCCAGTTGTTTTATGTCGGAAGAAAAACGGGTTGCCGTTAGATGACCCAGAAGCTTATAGGTTTGCAATAGATTATAGGAAGTTAAATGCGGTCACGAGATATCCGCGATATCCGCTACCAATAATTGATGATTTGATCACTAATATTCCGCACACCGAAATTATGACATCACTTGATTTACGCAGCGGATACTTTCAGATGGCAGTAGACCCAAAGATGTGCATAAGACGGCGTTTGTTACAAAAAATGGTACTTTTGCATTTACTCGCATGCCATTTGGCCTTTCGGGGGCAGCTCCAAATTTTCAAAGGGCCATAGAGATGATCCTCAGGCCAGTCCTCGGGCGTTTTGCCCACTGTTATATGGATGACGTTATCATCTCGTCTCCATCTTTTGAAAGCCATGTAGAACACTTACGGGAAGTATTCAGATTATTGCAGGAGGCTGGTTTGACGTTGAATCGCGAGAAATGTCATTTCGCGAGGGAACAATTACGTTATTTGGGTTTAGTTATTAATAAAGAAGGAGTTAAAACAGATGAGGAAAAGGTAAAAGCAATTATTGAAATGAAGCTCCGAAAACGGCAAAACAAATAGCAAAATTTTTAGGAATGACGGGTTGGTATCAAAAGTTTATTAAAAACTACGCAGACATGTGTGAACCCTTATATAATTTAAAACGAAAAAACTCTAAGTTCCGTTGGTCGGAATCAGCGCAGGAAGCCTTTGATCGTATTAAGAAGCACTGACAGAAGCTCCAGTGTTACAATTACCAGATTTTCCAAGCCTTTTGAACTCTATACGGATGCGAGCTCCGTGGGGTAGGAGCAGTATTGACACAGAATAATAGGCCTATAGCGTTTGCATCGAGAACTTTAAACCGAGCAGA